>VXCM01001477.1:0-14549 GCA_014773175.1 Lucifuga dentata | reverse complement strand
AAAAAAAAAAACAAAAAAAAAAAGAAGACTCAAGATTCAGCCAAGAAGAGTCAGCCAAGAAATCGCTTAGGATTCAATAAGCGATTTCAACAATGAAAGCTATGTTGTCTTGGTGTAAATGACAGACAGAGAATCTTTCAGGTACACGGCACTGAAGGCAGGGAAAAAAAAAGAAATTCACTGTAGGATCAATACAGCATCATAGAAATCGCTCAACTCCGAATAGATGGTTATAGAGATCCTTTTCTTATGACTTTAGTGGATGGAAGTCATGACCATGTTTTCAAATGGAGGGTTAAAATGTGTGTGCTTTTTTTTTTTTNTTTTTTTTTTTTGCCCTCTCCATCACACATTTTTTTCCTTACAAAACTTACTCTGAACACGTACAGAATATCATCACACAGATTTATCATTTTAAAAAAAAAAATTAGGGTATAACACAGGCCATCACAGAAAACGGAACAGTGCATGGTTGTGTATGTGTGTGTGTGTGTTTGTGTGCTACCAACATCTTAGTGAATTCAAGAGATGTAATTTTACATGTTACATGTGTACATTTATGTTAACGTGTATGTGTGTGTGTTCAGGTATTTCAGAGCTGTGAAATATAAAAGCACTTTGACTGACAGCTTATTTCAGGACCACTCTGCCAGGTTCTCCTCCCACCTCAGAGAGCAGAGCCAGCGCGTGATTTGACCACGTCAATCAAAGTTTCTGTCAATCCAACTGGCTGCTGCATTCCAATAATTAAAACAATTTGACTGAATTTTGCTGGAAATGGATCAAAGATTGTTGTCTTAGAAAGTTTAACACCTCATCTTATAATAGCCCACATTAATGAACTAGTAATTTCTTAATTTATATGCATACTAATGTCTCTGCCAAAGGCAATAGATTTAAAATGCATGGCCAAAAATGTTTAGTCCCATGTTAAATGGGACTAAACATTTCTGGCCATGTTAAATGACAGGATAGATAAGAGCAAAATGATTAGAGAGATGAAAGGATGAATTTATTAAATCTAAAACCTTAAATTAGTCCTTCAAAGAAAATACGGGTTCTCAACTGCTTTCAACAGACCTCTGCAAAGGGCTTTGTGTCATGTACAGCAATATGCATCTGCATGCACAATTACAATTCAAGACTTCATCAAAATATGATGGACACGCGCGCGCACACACACACACACACACACACACACACACACACATATACACATAGCTCCCTTGCATTCTCATTATTTAGTCTTTCCGGAGAGAGCCTCAACAATAACAACAGAGGAAATGAGGGTAGTGATGTCACAGACGATAAACACACACACACACACACACAAAGACACAAGCACACTGTCATTTTCTGAGTGAGATGACTGTGGTCGCAAGGGAAATTCAGTGAACTGAAGAGTAAACAGCTTTCCATTGGAGTGGTCAAGACTCACATCCATACACAAAAACCAACACTGACACATGCACATGTGCAAACACACACACACACACACACAAACACACATGGCACTGAGTATACATTCAATCTCTCCAAATCTGTCCTGAGGCTGATTCACTATTTTAGTTTATTAATCAGTGTGGGACATAAATGGAAAGTGGAGGACAAAGCATCATTGTCATCCATTCATTTATAAGCTGCTTATAAAACCTTTTTCATGTTCAAATATTTTCAATAACAGTTTCTGAACAATAATTCAGCATTTGAATTAGAAGGGAACTGAACTATACAAGCCAATATGGACTCCAGATTGTCATGGCAGCTGGCAGACTTGGAGCGACGTCGGTGCTTTTTTATTTTATTTTCAACTGATTCACATTGATACTACAAGCTTGATTCACAATCTTGATTTTGTGAAAAACTGTGAATTTTCATCTTGTAATGATGAAATATGGAACATGGTTTGGAGCATGAGCGCAAGGATGGCCAGCGGAGCATCATAGTAGTACTATGGAGTAGCACAAGTGTGTAAATACACATAAATACACACTTCAAACACAACCATTGTAAGACAATGCCTGTTTAAACTGAGACAGCTAAGTTGATGGTTGTTGACAAAAAAAAAGGGCACTGGTATTAAAAATCTGCCAATGACTATCATCATTTTTATGCATTTCTCTATGCAGTTCTGCGTGAGTGTCTGAGTGTGTATGGACATGGAAGAGAGAGCAATAAGCATGCGTGCGTGTGTGTGTGTGTGTGTGTGTCTGTGGGGGTGTGTATATATCAATCTCCTGCTCTACACACTAATATTAAGGTCTCCAACTGTCACTGAATGTGTGTGTGTGTGACACCAGGTAGAAGTGTGTATATTCAGTGGTCATACCACAGAGGTGACAGGTGTGATAGATGGACCTGGAACCATTAACATGGCAAGATGGCCGCAGCTCCACTTCCTGTCCAGATATATAATTATTTTCTGTGTGATGGATGGATGGTGAGAAAAGGAAAGTAAAGCTCACCTCTGTCTGCTTCTTACTTTTTCCTGTCTCCAAGTGTCAAATTGTAGTGAGTATGAACCTTGTACACGTCTGGCATTCATTAGAATTTATGTCTCTTTTTCCTCTTATTTCTCACAAATGTTTTATTTTTATTTCTTTGTGTGTGTGTGTGTGTGTGTGTGTGTGTGTCTTTTACTGTGCATGCCATGGTCATGTTTCTGGCTCTGTTCTTTTCATATTTGTGCATTTTAAAGGACCATACCATCCATTTTGCATGTTTGAGCCTAATATATTCAATTTTCATACGTTACGTTACTGACAATCATTTCCCAAAGGATAAAACTGTATTTCAGCTTTCCTGATATTTTGCAAAATCTCTTAATCTTTCAAAATCAAATATTCAAGCGATACACCCACCTTAAAAATCGATGTTTCGCCTGCTAATATTTACACAGCCTTATGAAGTCACGGTCATTTAAATGTTTCAATTTTGCATTTTGCATGCACAAGACGCAGGTCTTCTTTTGGGACTATATTTCCCGGTGGAATAACTTAAAAAAAAAAACCTATGTTGTTGGAGATGATGGATTACTTTAGATTAACCAAGAACATTTCAAGTATCAACAAGTTGATTTTAATAGTGTACCAGAATGAATGAATGAATGATTGTCAGTAACGTTATGTGTATGAAAATTGAATATATTAGGCTCAAACATGCAAAATGGCCGGTATGGTCCTTTAAGGCAGATGTAGTTTTGAGGTTCAGGGGAGATCAGGCAATGGAAACGATCTTGACTCTGATTCAAGTTTTGAGCCCAAAATGTTGTAATGGTAAAGAAGGAGCCTCAGCTCACATAAAAATTCATCAAAAGCAAGAAGGCAAATTCTGCTTGATCAAAATTTACGGATGTAAAATCTGAGAAGAAATATCAGTAGTAATATGACATTATGAAGTATTTTCATGTTAGTTCATCTTTTGTTTTCTTCATTTATCATATTTTTTTGTATTGTAAAGGCTATTTACTATTAATCTAAAACTAATCTGTTTTTAACCTTTATAGCAATTAAGGGACTGGCTGCTCTTAATGAACCAAAGGCTTCTCATGAACGAAGTCTCTCAGCCTCATTAGTTTTAGTCCCATGGCATCTATATAGTTATAATCTGGCAATCTAATCCGTTTAATCACACTTCCAAACTGAAATAGATGTCCTAAATCATCCCCTGCCAGTACACAGCAACTCCATCACATCACCAAGATCCCTGCCAGGCTTTCTGGATCAAAAATGGAAACCCATAAAAGAGTGATACTCGTGCCTATGAAGAGACTATCAAATCATTGGTTTATAAAGCGTTTAAGAAATAAACTAATACCTCAAATGGTACTGTAACTGAATATTTAGGATCTCAAAGCTGGGGCATCCTGTTTGAGGTGCTGTAGAGGCTAAACTTCTGTGGAGGCACTGCGCTGCAGCCTGATGTCTAAAACAAATCTGTTTTTACAGAAAAGTAGCATGATGGCAGCAAATTTGACCTTATTGGAGGAACTAATTGAAATGGAGGAAAGAGCTGGTCGACTCATTCTCAGTACTGAGAAAGACTGAAAAAAAGCAAGAAACATAAGCAAAAAACATAGGTGGTCAAGTAAGACCTTATTGATTATTACAGTGGGGTCTAGAAGTCTGAGACCACATTAAAAATGTTTTCATGTAAATGTGGAAATAATCATAAAGTCTGACATCACAAGAAGCTCTCTGGAACATTGTCAAATCATGCTGGGATNGTGGAAATAATCATAAAGTCTGACATCACAAGAAGCTCTCTGGAACATTGTCAAATCATGCTGGGATGACTTGGCTCATCAGATTTTGCACAAACTTATGGAGTCCATACCAGCTTGAGTGATGCTGTCATTAAAGCAAAAGGGCATACCACATACTAAGATATTCTGAAATTCATGTACATTTTTCAAAGATTCAACTTTTCACTCAAATTATTAAGNTACTAAGATATTCTGAAATTCATGTACATTTTTCAAAGATTCAACTTTTCACTCAAATTATTAAGATTATCATTTGTAATGAAAAATCTTGCATTAAATTCAAAGAGAATGCAAAATAGAAGCATTTTCACAGTGGTCTCAGACTTTTGGACCCCAATTGTATATTGCACAGGCAAGATCAAAAAAAGTTCTTAGAATTACTACTTGGACAGCAGATATGGGGGGGGGGAGTATGTTAAATGACAGTTTATTGTATTCTTATTTAAATTTGACATAATATCATTTTCAACATCATAAATATAAATAGCTATTATTTATTTCAAACAATCAGTTAATCTTTTGGGACTCAGAATGTAAAAATTTCCCATCTCAAGTTACCACAGCAAAAAATATTTGATATTTTCAAACAATGTATAGTTTAATTGTCAAAACAGTCATTGATTTGATTTGAAGAATTAATCAACAAATAATTTCAGCACTAAATTCCTGGACTAAAAAAATACGGGTGACACCACATTAAAATGTATTTCTCCTCCATAATATGTCTCTTAATTCAAATTTTGTGACCATGTTCCTGTGTTGTTAGGATTATGTGACTTAACTGTCAACAGCTTTCAGAAGTAGAAGGTGCAACAGACAAAAGTTAACCTTGGCGGCCTGAACCAATGCTTGTTAAGCCTTACCTTGTACTTAAAATGAGGTAGTTAGTGAAATGAAAGGACAAAAGTTGTGTGTGTGTGTGTGTGTGTGTGCGCGCGCGCGTGTTGTCTACCTGTTTTAAGTCCAGTGTGATGGTCACGTAGTGGTAGTCCATTCCATTCTTAATAGAAGGGCTCTGCCACCAACGGTTGGTCCCATCTATTGCATATTCTATTGGATGACGTTCTGTAGACACACACACACATACAGAGGGAAAGAGAGAGAGAGAGAGAGAGAGAGAGAGAAATATCAGTCTTTTCATTCCATTCAAATTTGAACGATCTAAAGTGAGTTTTCACTTTGTCCTCTGGCTTTGGTCTAAGGGCGAAACGTTCTTCTCCTCTTTTATTTATTTCTGGCAATTCAACCATCCATGGCCTTCACTAGAAATCAAAAGCTCCATTTTCTAACTTGTAATAGAAAAAAAACAACATTTTCTTGCGTTTTCGCTTATTAAATCAAAAGGCGTACTCTATTTGCAGAACCTAATCCTGCGTACTGTTGCTGCTCCACTCAATAGCTTTAATGGAACATAAAGATGAGTCGCATTATTAGTTTAGAATATGTCAAAGGTCAGTAAGCAGGGTTTTTATCTCGGCTGTGTGTGCATTTATGAGGAGTTTCTTTAAGAGCACAAGCAAAGTTTCAGCCTGACTGGCAGCTGTCAACCATCAAGATACTTATGTTTGACATTTCCATTCAGTAAAACTACCGGAGGAAAGGAGATACGTCGTTTAGAAAAACGATTGCTATCTCTCTTCTCACCTTTTCAACAGCACTCTCTGTCCTATCCTCATTTTACTCCTATCTGAATTTGGAGAAAGAAGATGGAATAAGGAAATATAAATATATTGCATTGTAAAGAAAAAATAGTTTTGTAAATTAATAAAATAGCAGTCAGCAGGTCAATAAGGCTACATTTACATTCCAACCTAATTTAATTTTCTCACATGTGGCACATATCAGACATGCACTGTGAAGGTGTAAATAGCACAAAAAAACCATATGGAATTGGATATTATTAGATCTGTTTTGGGCCATATATGCATATATGGAAATAAATGGTATTGGATATGTATCAGTTATCTACCAGTGTGACTGAGATCTTAATAACTGATTGGAATTCCCTTGTCCTTCTGCCTCAAACATTAGAAAACACAACCCTCTTCTAATTTATAGCCAAAAAATTCTGAATTGGGCATCAAGACCTGTACTGCAAACATAACCTAAGTGGGTCATATTAGAAAGTCAGCCAGTAATTAATCAAACAGTTAGTTAATCAGCCAGCCTGTCAGTCAAACAGCCAATCAACTAGTCATTCAGTAGATAAAAATGGTTGACCTGCTGGGCAGATAAACAGTAAACAAGTCTGTCAGTCAACCAGTCAGTCAATCAAGCAATCAATCAGTCGGTCCATCAGAAAGATAATCAGTCATTTCAAGAATCACTCGCGCAGTCAGTCATCAAGTAAAAAAATCCAACAGGGTGAAGAGCAGACATGCTTTTCCCATCTGTTCACAGGAATCCAATAAATGCGATAAATGTTCTCTGAAATATGGATATGAGATCTTTGGTTCTAACTTTCAGCAGAGACAAACTGTTTTTTTAAAAAGGCCAAAATCACAGCTCATCTTCTTCCCTCTCACTCTTTTCCTGCTCTGACCTTTTACTTTTCATTTCCTTCTTGTTTCCTTTGACACCTTTTTTCTCTTTCTGGTTGACTGGCTGTTAGAGTTGAAACACTGTCTGGTTGGTTGTCTGATTAGCTAACCTGAATATCTGACAGAACGCTTGATTGAGTTGTTACTGATTGCCTAGTTGGCTTTCTGATTTATGATTTCTGGCTAATTTAACATTTCATCTTGTCAGGTTGTGATTGATTCCTCGCTACATTTGGTAATTATCATTTCAGACAAAGAGATTGGTTAACATCTGGCCAATCAAGCAGTCTTTGACTAATCTAGCATGATTGATTATCTTAATCATCGTCTCTATAAGTCGCTGGCTATGTGCTTGTATGTGAGTGTCCATGTATCTCTGTGTGTGTGTGTGTGTGTGTCTGTGTGAATGTGCGTGTGTGTCTGTTTCTTACCAAATGGCTTTGAACTCCTTTGGTTGCAGATGCGACACTGTGGGTTTCTGACTGGCTGACCTGGAACGTGTTCGACCAGCTTGCAGAACATTTCAGGGCCTGATAAGCCGCAGGTAGCGTTCGCTGTTATATCTGCCATGGACGCCAGGTTCAACACAGCTGGGAACAGTCCTGGAGGAAACAAATATCACTTAAATATCATTTAAATATCACAAAGAAACATAAAAAAAAAAAAAAAAAAAACCACACATGATGGTACAAGAAAAAAAACACAGCAACTGCAACGAAACACCAGAGACTGAAATTCATCTACAGTCAGATCATCGCTGATCAGAGGTTTAATGTGGTTCAGGCCATTTCAAACAGGTTCAAAGACAGTCTGATTGGCTTTATTCTTTTAAAAAAAACAACACTTCAAAGTGCTAAACTTCTATACTAGTGACTATTAGGAACATTCAGCACATATAGCTTTTTTATACAGTTTGTACTTCATATTTTTGACATTATGCTCTGAGTGAGCCAGTTCACATGTCTGTTGTACTGTGTAGCAATTAGCACAGAACATGAGTGGGAGGACAGGTGTTTTATACTAGCCAAGTTATTTAATCTGGGTGTATTTTTGGTACATACAGGTCTAATGCAGTTAATTACCCTCACAAAAAGAGGAAGAAGCTAAAGAGAAAAGAATAAGCATGTAGTGTATATTCTGACTGCTTTGAACTGCTTTCTTCTGGATTAGGATTTTCAAAATAGGACCACATGTTGGTCTTTTGCTAATTTCATAGATAGACCCTTTTCTGCTCATTCTCAAACGTAAAAACTCTGTAACTATATCCTTCAAATGACAAGTATGCTGAAAAACAGTAAGTACTTGGAGAGGAAAGCAACTCATGGATCAGCAGATGTAATGCTGAAATCACCAAACCTCCCCAAGAGAAATAAATGCAACTGGGGCTTAAACCAGCAAGAATATTGTCTTCAACTGCAACTTGCATAAGCCTACTGTAGTAATTTTGCTTTTAGGACATTGTAGGAGGACATTCATCAATTTATACTAGACAAAAGCGACTTGTGCACCCCTCAGAAGTGAGCATGGGTGGCTGCCACGCCAGACAAAACCCTGCAAGATGAAATGGGTTACTCGGAAAATACGGACAGATTTCTAAATTTCTCAAAATCAAACAGGAAAGCGGTAATATGACAAGGTGTCGCTAAAGACAGTAATAATGGATATTTCATTGGAGAAGCCATGACGGCAAGTTTTCAAGTCAAACTTTTTTCTTTACTGAGCACAGTGGTTGGAGCAGCTCTAGAATAGTAGTTAATAAATCTATTTCCATGTTCCACTTTATGTATGGAGTCATATACATAACTAAATCCTTTGATAACTACAACACAGCTCAGGAAATGCAGGACAAGGCCATTTTTGCATTTACCACCTTGTTGTATCAGCCGTAGCTTCTCCAGTATAAATGCATAGTAGCATGTTATCTTAGAGGAGATGAAAGCAACTTATCATCCAGGAATCCAGAAAGCGCTACACAAACTGATGATTATTTAGGTTTGCATGTCATTGCGACACAAATGCACCACTGGAACACACACAAATGGAACTTCTTTCCGTCGTGTCAAGCCGTCTGTGTTGTTCCCATAGTAAAACCGCGTTTGTTTCCAAGTGAATGACAAGCTTGTTGAAGTTAAAGCACTGGAATGCTCAACATGCACATGGTTCACATTTCCTGTCTGGCAAACGCAACACACACACACACAAACACACGCACACACACGCATATGCCGTGTTACATCAGATATCCCGCTTGCGGTAAATAGCTTTTACAGTTACACTTTGATAATATGTACAAACACACAAACATAAACACACACACTTAAATAAAGCTGTTCATCAAGCAAAGAATAAGGAAGTGAAGGATGTCAAAAAAAAGTGTAAGAAAAAGACAGAGGAGAAGCCATGTGTATGCGTGTGTCCAGATGTGTCCAGCTGTTTGGCCAGTTGTCAACACTGATGAACTGTGAAGAACATCTGAGAGACCCAAATTCTCTCTCTCTTACACACACACACACACACACACACACACACACACACACTTGCATGTATACGCATTCTCCCATCCATACGCACTGTGTATCGCATGTCAAACACACACTGGTGTGGACCAGTCAGACAATTTGACATCTGAGGCAACTGGAAAACTGCATGAGCCTTTGTTTCCATAAACAGTGTTTCTCAAAGGAAAACATTTCATTGCTATGTTCATCCCTGGTTTACTACAGTACATATTAACCCTTCAACACACTCGGGGATAATGCATAAAACACAGCATCAGATTTAGCATATCAGTAAGGGAAAAGCACCTCACACACCCATGTTCCCTCATTCATAAATAAATGCCTGTTTCCAGCCTCTTTTATCATTAGCCTTGAAAGAGGCGTTACTGCTGTATTTACTCATTTGCTCATCGAGGAAGTGATTCATAAAACACACAGTCATGCAAAATTAAAGGACCATACCACCATTTTGCATGTTCGAGCCTAATATATTCAATTAGACTCAAACATGCAAGCCTAATTGAATATAGCCTAATATATTCAATTTTCATACACGTAAGGTTACTGACAATCATTTCCCAAAGCACATGGAACGGTGAATTAAAATGTTTTTCCTTCCTTCCAGACCGCCATTGGTTTCAGTTCATTCTGGTACGCTATTAAAATCAACTTGTTGATACTTGAAACGTTCCTGAGATAGGTAATCCATCATCGCGAACAAGAGGTGCATTCAGGTTTTTTTCAAAGTTACGTCATTTTAGCGTTTAAGCGCAATAAAAAGCGCAGAGTGATCTGAAAATGCTGTTGTCAGTTCTTCACTACAGCACTTGAATGCACCGCTAGGAATCATTTTCAGAAGATTCCACACTTTTTATTGCGCATAAATGCTAAAATTATGTAACTTCAAAAAAAACCTGCATATATGTCTTGTTCATGATGATGAATTATCTATCCCAAGAACATTTCAATTATCAAGAAGTTGATTTTAATAGTGTACGAGAATGAAGTGAAATCAATGGCGGTCAGGAAGGTAGGCAAACTCATCAAATGAAGCAGAGAAAATGAGTTGACATACGTGTTTGATTAAGTTGGGACAACTTGTTTTTTTTTTTCTTTGATCAATGAAAGGAGGAGTTGGAGTTAAAATTAGTTACAAAAGAAAGTTAAAATATGTACCAGTATAATTCTTTCAGGATAACTTACTATGTTTTCAAATTAAAATGTTTAACAAAGTCATTTAACTTAGAATTTTTATTCTAATACCATGCATTTTATTGAGTCATGGTTAAAGGTTCCTTGACTTGTTTTTTTAGAGATTAGGAAAAAAAAATTTTTTTAATTCACCATTCCAGTAGTATGCTTTGGGAAATGATTGTCAGTAACGTAACATATGAAAATTGAATATATTAGACTCAAACATGCAAAATGGCCGGTATGGTCTTTTAAGAACTGTTTCAATCATTTGTCCCAAATTAGTGATCAATAAGTGATCAAAACATTTGATATATAAGCTCACTCAGTTGATGAGTCAGTTCATTAAAATGGTGAGTTTTAATCTGATCTCACACATTCTATTGTTACTGTGTCTCTTCTTGAATTGTCATCTGCCGTACTGCGTTCACATTCCTCTGCTTTGCGATGTCAGAAATCAATGGAAACCAACTGTAGTTATGGTTTAGAATGAGTAGACATGAAACATGCTGTCTTCTCAATGTCTCTCTTAAATAATGTGTGGTTTGTGTGGCTGTGTTCTTGTGTTTAGAACAGAGTGTAACCAGACAAATGGCGCTGGTAGGTGGGTCCATATTTGCATATTCATAATTCTGGAATTCTAAATGAAGGGGAAAGAGCAGCTGTTTGCAGATGGTTTCCAGAAACTTTGAGTATGTCTTTTAAATATCTGGAGGGGATCTTTAAATTTTTCCTATTTTAAGTCCAAGTACTTGCTTGATCTCTTTTCATTGTTCATGTACTGTTCATATAATTTAAAGGCTACATGAAGCTCTGATAAAAACAGCATGCAGTACTATTGCATATCTACTAATGGCTGTTGGATTTCTCCACCTATGCATCTATTAAAAAAAAAAAAAAANAAAAAAAAAAAAAAAAAGGGTGTAACAATACACTCCAGCTCACAATTAAATACAGAGCACGTCCAGATGTTAAGCTGCACATAGCAACATAAGACAACAAACCCGGTACAAATGACTTAAGGTCAGATCCAAACACTTGTTGAGATGAACATGTTTTCATGCTTCTTCTCCTCCTCCACTCCGCTTATAACTTCTGCTACTCTGCCAGGAAATCAAGCCAACATCCTGCTAATTCCTGGGTTTTGACTCACGACCTGAAAGAGTCTCCAACCAGATCCAAACGTGTGGGAGACTGGGCATGCTATAATGGTGTGATTTTTACCTTGTATTTAGACTGCTAATACCATAAGCTTCCTATCAGTTCCACATTTCTGATGTGCACATTTGTTTCAGTTTGTTTCAGTTCCATCTCTTCAACTCTACTGTGTGCAGTAAACATCCTCCAGGATTTTAGAACGTAAATCTCAGGGGAACATGAATGAGGAATTATTTCTACTTCTACAACAGTAACTTAATATTACCCACTACTTCAAAAAACATACCAATGTCATGTCCAAAACCATGTCAGATTTGCTGGTCAACAGTTAAATGGTTGTGTGAAAATGTTAAATTTAACACTGACTTGTTATCAAAAGGAGAGAATCAGATGTATGACAGCAACTGTGGCTACAGGTTACACAACATTGTGTTTTTTGGGGGGTTTTTTTTCTTTTTTTTNGTTCCTCTTGGCTTTTATGTTCGAGAATAAAGTGAGATAACAACAGGAGAAGGGAGCTCACCGGCTGAAGACAGGGTTTAGATTTCAGATTCACTCAATGACAAGGACACAATAACTGGCTGCCTCGGGCTGCCACACACACACACACACACACACACACACACACACACACACACACACACACANCACACACACACACAGGTTCACCACCTTCCGTTCTTTCTCTATGCTCTGATAACCATCATAACCTGTCTGTCTATCTGTCTGTCTGTAGGCTTTTCTACGCTCTGTTAACCAGACATCTCAGAGGATTTACTGTCACACAGACTCTAAATTATTAGAATGTCAAAAACGTATAAGTGAAAGCCAGTCAGTGTCATTGCCCAAGGAGTTGTTGCAAGTCTTTCAGCACTCCATAGTTGAGTTATTTCACCATGACCACGGGTATTTCTGCTTTTGGAGGGTCTCTCCAAACTGAGGGTGACTTCGAAATTGGATCGGTTGAGGGAGAAACTACATTTACTAATACTACCATGAACCACCATCAGGATTCTGATGCTTGGCTGTTTAAGACACGTCATAAACACAGTTCTGGAAAAGAAAAAAAGCATAAATAAATTGTTCTCCTACTGAACTTGAAATATTGGCTGAAGATGCAATTTCGAAACTGCAATCTCGAACTCCTTCCACAAGAAAAAAAGAAATATTATTTTGAAACTGCTGTCAATCAAAAGGTCAGCGATTGAATTCAAAAGATCTCCTGGAGTCGTGAAAGATCAAAGGTAGGATTTATTTTTGGTGATTGGTGAACTCCTTCTGTGTATAGATTTAAAAAAAAAACAAAAACACAATAGGCCTACTTAATAAGAAACTCACTGGCTGCTTCAATCAGAACACACTGGACCAGAACTGTGAAATGCCTCAGGAAAAAACAAATTCAAACAGAAGAGAACTGAGAGAAGCAGTAAAATAAGAAAAATCATGTGGAATATAATAGTTATTGCATCAACACCAGGTTACCATTGGTTTCAGTTTTTTTGTTGAAGAAACTTTAACTGGTCTGACACGGAACTGCATGGAAAAATAAAGTATGTCTGCCTTTAATTTGCTTGAATATTCTGCAAATTTCACATCTGCAAGTAGCGAACATTCAGTCACAGATGCTGGAGCTGACAATCGGAAATGTCAGTTTCAGCTCTTTGTATGAATTTTTGTCCCTCCACCCACATTTTGTTCTCCTACACGAGTACAGCATTGCATTATTATTGCATGAGAGCAACAAACTCTTAAAAAATCAACTCTGAAGCCTTAGATTATCCTATGGTTCATTCAGTTCCTGTTCCCTGGCACAGAACTCAGCGTTTCACACCTTTTATGTGATAATTTGTGACATTTTCAAAGAAATACCATAAATGTCATGTTTGCTATTCTGTGTTGGCTTTGCTGCAAGTTATCAGTTAGTTCTGAACAAAAAGAAGTAGGTGTTAGCAGCGCGAGCCTCAAATAGACAAAAAGCACCACCTCCAGAACTCCAACTTCACCACAACATCCACACTAAGGAACAGCACAGTAATGAGTTTGCACTAAAACTCAAGTTTCATGATAAGAACATATTGTATTATTGTATGAAAGGTTTCTTTTTGCATTATGAATAAAACTTAGTTTTTTTTTTTCCTGCCATGAAAGGAGATGCTTACCCTTTTGTGTGTGTGTGCACGCGTGNCTTAGTTTTTTTTTTTCCTGCCATGAAAGGAGATGCTTACCCTTTTGTGTGTGTGTGCACGCGTGTGTGTGTGATGGATGAGTGTTTTTTGAGTTTTGAGGCTAGATATGTTTGATGGAATAAGAAGAAGGTTGGAAAAGACAGGACCATCTCTCTCTCCCTCTATACCACCATCTTTCTGTTCCCCCTCCCTCTCTCTCCTCAGACAACCCAGGAAAAAGGGGGAGAGAGAGCGAGAAAGAGAGCAACACAAACTCAGAGAGAGAGAGAGAGAGATGGATGGAAAAAATTATAGAAAGATAGATTGATGGAGAGGGAGAGATGGATGGGGGGATTCCCAGAGAAAGATAGAGTGTTGTTTAAAAGGGTCAGGGCCAAGAGAGGAATGAGGGATGAGACTGTGACAATCCTCTAGACACACAAATACAGACGTGCACACCATAGAAATACTCATAAACACACACACACACACACACACACACATGGAAGCAGAGTGAGACACACCCACGGTATCATCACATATAAATACATGTGTAAAAATATACATTCACAAATACCAAATACCTGACACCATATTTGATGGAATCAAACACATAACCTGGAATCAGAGCTGAAACTGTCCTCAGTGTTCATTTGTAGAGATGTAATCTGCTTTGTTAGCTCAAAAGCACATCTTCTTCTTTTCCTTTCGGCTTTCCCTTCAGGGGTCACCA
>VXCM01001476.1:0-131157 GCA_014773175.1 Lucifuga dentata | reverse complement strand
TTACGTCGGATGCCCTTCCTGACACAACCCTCTGCATTTATTCGGGCTTGGGACCGACACAAGGAGAACACTGGCTTGTGCCCTCTTGAGGCTGCATTAATATAGCCTTACTATACACATAATATAGCCTTACTATACACTTACTATAGTCCTCTTATACACTTACTATAGCCTTACTATACACATGCTATAGTATTACTATACACTTACTATACATTTACTGTAGTCTTACTATACACTTACTATAGTCTTACTATACACTTATTATAGTCTTACTGTACACTTACTGCAGTCTTACTATACACTTACCATAGCCTTACTATACACTTACTGTAGTCTAACTATACACTTACTATAGTCTCACTATACACTTACTATAGCCTTACTATGCATTTACTATAGTCTTACTATACACTTACTATATCTTTACTATACACTTATTATAGCCTTACTATACACATAGTATAGTCTTCCTATACACTTGCTGTAGCCTTGTTATACACTTAGTATAGTTTTAATATACACTTACTATTGTCTTACTATACACTTACTATAGTCTTACTATACACTTATTATATCCTTACTATACTCTTACTGTATACTCACTATACACTTACTAGAGTCTTCTTATACACTTACTATAGCCTTACTATACACTTGCTATAGTATTACTATACACTTCCTGTACACTTACTATAGTCTTACTATACACTTACTATAATCTTATTATACACTTACTATAGTCTGACTATACACTTACCATACACTTACTATAGTCTTACTATACAGTTTCTATAGTCCTACTGTACACTTACTGTAGTCTTACTATACACTTACTATAGCCTTACTGTACAGTTACTACACACTTAATATAGCCTTACTATAGTCTTCTTATACACTTACTATAGTCTTCCCATACACTTACTATAGTCTTACTGTACACTTCCTGCAGTCTTATTATACACTTACCATAGCCTTACTATACACTTACTATACACTTACTGTAGTCTTACTATACACTCACTATAGACTTACTATACACTTACTATAGTCTTCCTATACATTTACTATAGTCTTACTATACAGTTACTATAGTCCTACTGTACACTTACTGTAGTCTTACTATACACTTACTATAGTCTTACTATACACTTACTATAGCCTTACTATACACTTAGTATTGTCTGACTATACACTTACTATAGCCTTACTATTCAATTACTATAGCCTTACTACACACTTACTATAGTCTTACTATACACTTACTATAGCCTTACTATTCAATTACTATAGCCTTACTATACACTTACTATAGTCTTCTTATACACGTACTATAACCTTACTATACACTTGCTATAGTATTACTATACACTTACTATACATTTACTGTAGTCTTACTATACACTTACTCTAGCCTCACTATACACTTACTATAGCCTTACTATACACCTACTATAGCCTTACTATGCATTTATTATAGTCTTACTATACACTTACTATAGCTTTACTATACACTTATTATAGCCTTACTATACACATAGTATAGTCTTACTATACACTTGCTGTAGCCTTGTTATACACTTAGTATAGTCTTACTATACACTTACTATTGTCTTACTATACACTTACTATAGTCTTACTATACACTTATTATATCCTTACTATACTCTTAGTGTATTCTCACTATACACTTACTATAGTCTTCTTATACACTTACTATAGCCTTACTATACACTTGCTATAGTCTTACTATACACATACTATAATCTTATTATACACTTACTATAGTCTGACTATACACTTACCATACACTTACTGTAGTCTTACTATACACTTACTATAGCCTTACTGTACACTTACTACACACTTAATATAGCCTTACTATACACTCACTATAGTCTTACTATACACTTACTATAGTCGTACTATACAGTTACTAAAGTCCTACTGTATACTTACTGTAGTCTTACTATACACTTACTATAGTCTTATTATACACTTACTATAGCCTTACTATACACTTACTATAGTCTTACTATACACTTATCATCGTCTTACTGTACACTTACTATAGTCTTACTATACACTTATTGTCGTCTGATAACACACTTATTATAATCTTATAATACACTTTATATAGCCATTTACTATACACTTAGTACAGTCTTACTATACACTTACTATAGTCTTACTATAGTCTTACTATACACTTACAGTAGTCTTACAATACACTTATTATAGTCTGATTATACACTTATAGCTTTACTCTAGAATTACTATAGTCTTACTATACACTTAATATGGTCTGACTACACATTACATCTATATAATTTATGAGTGACTGAAAAAGGTAATATTTGGCCTACAATTCTGCAACATGCAAAAATACACACACACACACACACACATGTATATATGTGTGTGTGAAATGAATCATGTTATTAAGCATGTTAATAAGAAGGATTTGTGAATTTTTAAACAATTGTTGGTATTTGGTGCTTCTTATGAGAATGTATGTGAAGCAAGTGCATGCTGTTTGCAAACTTTAATTTTAATAAGACACATTTCACACAATTAAACAATTTACTCTCAAAACCTTAGGTACATACAAGTGTTTTGCAAGCTTTTTTTTTTTTTTTAGGCTGGTGATAGAGTTAAATGTTCTATTTTTAACACAATATATACTGTATAAAGATTGCAAAATCTGACGTCGTTGCAGATAACACTTCCGTTGTTGGTTAACCTTCAAAGTAAAATTACACAAGTTCCATAGTATCAATTGATTAAAATAATAAGATATAAATTTGTAGTGTGTCATCACATAAATAAACAAATAACAATAAATGGTTGTCTGTCGTAGATCTTGAGGAGCATTTTGACATGTAAAATGAGCTGTGGAAGACTATAGTTTCCACATTTTTGCATCCATTTGAACGTAAAGGACTAAAATACTCTTTTTTGTAGAAATTATCACCATAAAAAATTATATACAAAGTATTATTATTGGTACAAAGTACTGGTTAATTTGTCATTTTAATAGAAGAAAAAAAGTTTTGACATATTGGTAAACAATGCTTTTACTATGAAGATATCAGACGGAAGTGCTAGCTAAACAACAACCAGCTGCGCATGGTGAAACTGCTTGCTGTAAAACTTAATTTTAGCTAAAATGACAATGTTTTTCTTTTTTATTTGCGTAACGCTTTCGTGTTCACCGGTTTATTCGTCGGCTAAGAGAAATGACAGACCTGTTATTGGTAAATATATTTTATATATTTATCTTGGCTACAGAACTCAGGCTGGCGTCACGTTAAAGTCGCTATAAACTTATAGTTAACTATAATGACAGCAGCTTTACAGCATAAAATAAGCTTTTTAAAACTTTTTTAAACTTAAAGTGTTTCTCTGTCCTCAGGTGTTCTGGCTCAAGACGTTTATGAACCTAAACCACATATGACTGCGTACATTGCTGCTTCCTATGTGAAGTTTCTGGAGTCAGCAGGAGCCAGAGTAGTTCCTGTCATGTGAGATTTCTGCAAAAAAAAATAAAATAAATAAAATACAATAAATTTAAATTAAAATCCATATTATTGTAGTTCAAATGTGGTAAAAAAAAAAGAAAAAAAGGAAGTCCCTAAGGAGATATGGAAGAAGAAAATAAACAATTGGTGTTTAAAACAAAAAAAAAAAAGAGAAAAAATGCCACTTTTTCCTCNTTTTTTTACCTCCAAATTATTTTTTCTTCTTCCATGTCCCCTTAGGGTCGATGTTTTCTTTTTTTTTTTAACCCACATTTTGTTTTTTACCCACTATTTTTTTATTTTTTATTTTTTTTACACATGGCCCCTAAGGGGCTCCATGTTATTGTCTTATAACCTTCATAAATATAATGCAACAGATTTTATAACATATGCCTTTGTCCCACGGGTTAACCTTTTCTGTGACCTTTCTTTTTTTTTTTTTTTTTTTTTACACTACAGGATTAACCAGACACTGGAGGAGTACAAGTTAATCTTCAACTCCATTAATGGGTAAATGTGTAATAAACAACCTTTGTATACTGTAAATGAAGACAAGAAGTTTACAGAATGAGTTATTGTTATGAGGTATATCTAAATGGTCATCTGTGACCAGGATTAACTGCACACGTGTGGGTCAGTTAACTTTTACACATACAATATTTACATAAAATATCAGCTTGGGGCAATGTGAGGCCCTAAACAAACCATTCCTCCTCAGCACTGGAACATCTTGTTAACTGTTTGTTCAACAGTGTAAAAAGTTGTGACACTCAAGAAACTCAATAGTTTACTTATGTTAAGAATTAGAAACCAAACAGTATTTCTGACATGCTTAACAAATTTCTCCATGAAACTTAAAGTCATTTTTTCTGGCTGCTGATGTCCCTATGATTTCTGCAGGAATTGCATTATTTTTAACGAACTCAAAACATGCATGGTAGCAATCATGCATACGCAGATTGAAGGACCATTTTGCATGTTTGAGCTTAGATTTTCATACGTTACGTTACTGACAATAATTTCCCAAAGGATAAAACCGTATTTCAGCTTTCCTGATATTTTGCAAAATCTCTTAATCTTTCAAAATCAAATATTCAAGTGATACACCCACCTTAAAAATTGATTTTTTTGCCTGCTAATACTTACGTAGCCTTATGAAGTCATGGTCATTTAAATTTTTCAATAAATGCAGGTCTTCTGTTGGGACTATATTCCCTGGTGAATACTCTGCGCTTTTTATTGCGCTTAAACGCTAAAATTACGAAACTTCTAAAAAAAAAAAACCCTGACTACACGTCTNTTTTATTGCGCTTAAACGCTAAAATTACGAAACTTCTAAAAAAAAAAAACCCTGACTACACGTCTTGTTTATGATCATGGATTACCTATCCCAAGGATGTTTCAAGTATCAACAAGTTGAGTTTAATAACGTATCAGAAGGAATTGAAGCCAATGGCGGTCTGGAAAAACAGTTTTAATTCACCGTTCCAGTGCTTTTGCAGTGCTTTGGGAAATGAGTGTCAGTAACATCATGTGTATGAAAATTGAATATATTAGGCTCAAACATGCAAAATGGATGGTATGGTCCTTAAACATCAAGTCTAAAGCCAAGGTTTCTGGTTTTCCAGCTAATGCAGATCTGCATGTCCTTTCTTTGCTCGGCAGGATACTTTACCCAGGTGGGGGCGTCAACATTACCTCATCTGGTTATGAAAGGGCTGCAAAAATCTTTTATGAGCTTGCTATTGAGGTACGAGTGTGAGACATTACTGATCAGAATCAGCCATGTTAATACTGGATTATGCTGCATACTGTTGCAACATGTATGTGATATTTCAGGCTAACTGGAGAGGCGACTACTTCCCGGTGTGGGGAACCTGTCTGGGATTTGAGCAGCTGACTTATCTGACCAGCGGAAAGCTTCTTCTCTCGTTTACCAACACCAGCGGCGTGGCGCTGCCTTTGACCTTCACCAATGGTACGGAATGCCGCTATTAAACTGAGTCATTGTTACTTGTCCACGAGAGAATATGCATCATCTTAGCTCAAATACTCACATTTTTGATGTATATATTTTTTTGTATTATATATATTTTTATGGTTCTTTTCCAGAAACCAAGCAGAGCAGGATGTTTAAAGGCTTCCCAGCTGAACTTATGGGAGCTCTGGCTTCTGAACCTCTGACAGTAAACTCTCACAAGTGGAGTCTGAGACTGCAGGTACAACATTCACTACAGACACTTAGAACGACCTTTAGTCACCCACACAAACTTACTGTTATGGAGCTTAAAGTGCTTAAAGAAAAGATAAGAGCAATAGTTTTTCTCTGTAACATGACAGTCATTTTTAGAATATGTAGAGGGCCAGAAAAGATGAAAGGAGTTTCCTGTAACTAACTGATTGTTTCAGACTTTCGACAAGAATGAGGAACTGAAAAAGTTTTACAAAGTTCTTTCCACAAACACGGATGGAAAAACAGAGTTTGTCTCTACCGTGGAAGGTACGACACGATGTCATTCAGGATCAGAAAATGGAAGATAGTTTAAAGGATGAGCTCCGGCTATAATCCTTCCTCTTTCCTCACTTCTTGGCAGCGTACAAATTCCCTATTTATGCAACTCAGTGGCACCCAGAGAAAAACGCGTTTGAGTGGACTCGGCCCTACATCCCACACTCTCCAGCTGCTGTGAAGACCACCTTCTACATGGCCGAATTCTTTGTCAATGAAGGTTTGAAAATGACATTAATTTGATCCTTAAAGAACAATTTTATTGCATGTTAAAGGACCATACCATCCATTTTGCATGCAGACCTGCATTTATTTCATTTATTGATTTCATAAGGCTGCGTAACTATTAACAGGCGAAACATGGATTTTTAAGGTGAATGTATCGCTTGAATATTTGATTTTCAAAGATTAAGAAATTTTAAAATATCAGCAAAACTGAAATACGGTTTTACCCTTTGGGAAATGATTGTCAGTAACCTATTAAAATTTAATATATTAGACTCAAACATGCAAAATGGGTGGTATGATCCTTTAATTTGAACCGTTAGTTGAGTAGTTCAGCCTTTGCAAACTCTTCAGTTGTCTTGTCATTTCTCATCTCACAGCCAGAAAGAGTTTTCACAGGTTTGATACTGAGGAGGAGGAGAACGCGCTGATCTACAACTACGCTCCTGTTTACACTGGGAACAAAAACCAGAGCGCGTTTGAGCAAATTTATTTTTTCTGAAGGTGTGACTGTGGCATTATTTTGATCTTTAATTCTAATTCTTTAGCTCAGCAGTCCAGCTTTTGTGACAATAAGTTTTTCTTATCTCACAGCAAGACGGACCTTTAACAGGTGTGATGAGGAGGAGGAGGAGGAGGAGAAAGCGCTGATCCTGTTTACACTGCAACCAAGAACAAGATTTTCATTCACATTTGGTGCTTCTCCATCTGCATTGAAACAGGAAGTGAACCAAGCACTAAAACTCTTGATGCACTGTAGGATTTTTTTTAAAAAAGTCACATAATGCGAGCATACTTTTTATTATATTCTGCTGCTGCAGCTGAGTTGTAAAGGCAAAGCAGATCGTGGCATTTTTAATGTGTTTGATTAAAATGTGAATTTTTACCAGTTACACATTAAATCATAAAAACAAATATGCAATACTGAATATATCTTAAGTTTTACAATAAATCAGATCAGACAAAACATAAACATCAATTGAATCGTTTGTTGTTTTTTTTTTATTCGTACATTTTACTTTCATGCCACAATCTGCCGTCCTCTCCTTTGCTTTGGAAACAAAGTCGAGCATCTTGAAAAGGTCTCAACCACTGGCAAGAAAGTTTCATGTTGCCATCAGCAACTATAAAGTCCACTTTCAGTAACAAGAGAAGAGAAATGAATAGTCAAATATAACTTCCAAAATGCTTTATGCACAAATAACACCCAGATAATACTTGTTTTGGTTAAAATGATATTTGAGTAACATTGACACATCAAGCTGACGAGACTGAATCTCAATCACAACACTACTGGAAACGGAACTATGTCATCCAGTAAGAAACATTCAAGATGTCAGCATGAGAGTGGAACATATCAGGATGATGCTGCAGAAACCTCTTTACATGCATGGAAACAGAACAAATATGAGCTTTTAAATAAATAAAAAACATTGAAACATCTTGATGAAAATTTTAACTTGTGCCTCCAGAATTTATCAGTTTGTATTAAACATGACATTTTGTTGGACTTTGAAGATAAAACAATTTATTCTTTATATACAAATTATTTCTGCAGTGACACTAAAGGCTTCTTGCACTTACAATATGATTTAAAGGACTATACCACCCATTTTGCATGTTTGAGCCTAATATATTCAATTTTCATACACAGTATGCATTTCCCAAAGCATACTACTGGAACAGTGAATTAAAAATGTTTTTCCTGCCTTCCAGACCGCCATTGGTTTCAGTTCATTCTGGTACGCTATNTTAAAAATGTTTTTCCTGCCTTCCAGACCGCCATTGGTTTCAGTTCATTCTGGTACGCTATTAAAATTAATTTGTTGATATTTGAAATGTTCTTGGGATAGGTAATCCATCATCGCCAACAAGACGTGTATTCAGGGTTTTTTTTTTTNGTTTTTTTTTTTTTTTTTTTTAGAAGTTTTGTAATTTTAGTGATTAAGCACAATAAAAATTGCAGAGTGAATGTATGCCTCCACCGGGGAATATAGTCCCAAAAGAAGACCTGTGTTTTTCGAAAAATTTAAACGACTATGACTTCAAAAGGCTGCGAAACTATTATCAGGAGAAACATGGATTTTTAAGGTGGGTGTATCGCTTTAATATTTGATTTTGAAATATTAAGAGATTTTGCAAAATATCAGGGAAGCTGAAATACGGTTTTATCCTTTGGGAAATGATTGTANATTAAGAGATTTTGCAAAATATCAGGGAAGCTGAAATACGGTTTTATCCTTTGGGAAATGATTGTAATGTAACGTATGAACATTGAATATATTAAGCTCAAACACAAAATGGGTGGTATGGTCCTTTAAGTCAGGAGTAGATTTTTAATAAACAGCATTTATAATAAATGCTGTGGTCACTTTACAGAGAGATTTTCTCTACTTATCAGTCATTAAACGTCTTATAGGACAATGATGCATGCAAATACTGTACATGTTGACTTACAAGTTCTACAGCATCATGTGCTGTAACCAGATTATTCACCTCGTCTGCTTAACTTCGGAATTTCAGAATCAAATGCTCGGTAAGAAGCTGGCTGTTTGAGCTCATTTCATTCTGATTTACCAGCTTCAATCACAATAAACCATGACGTGCTTCATAAATGCAAAGTCCTGCAGCAGGAAAGTAAGGCACAGTTATGCTTCTGTTTCTGAAGGACATTTGATATTAAAAACCAAAGTAAAATAAGTCACAAGAAAACTCTGAAGAACAATAAGAAACTCATGACATCTTTATCTTTCATTTTGTCAGCATCACTGAAATACATAAAATGAGGCTACGATATGATACCAACATCAGGGCAAACATGGACTCCAAAAGAAAACATCTGTAATAGCCAAGTTTTTTGTGTGCTACTTTATATACTGTAAGAACAATACACACAACCACAGTCCAACATGAAAAGTTCTTCACAACTTTAAAAATAGTAACATTTCCTGTGACGCACAATCCCAGACACCCAACCAGGCATCTGTTTTTTCATTAATATACAATTTCACAGGTGTGTGCTATAAAGTTTTGCTTCTCCTCACAGACTGAAAGTTCGTGTGAGAGCCGACGTTTCTCCGCTGCTGCAGAGGAGCTCCATCTTGCTGAAAAAAGACGGCTTCCTGGTTAATCAATTATGCTTTAATATATTCCAAACATATTCCAGGTCGTCAGTCTTGGTTGTCTCTCTGTGGGGAATGGATTTCAAATCAAGGAGGAGAGTGGGCGTAGGGGTGGAGGAGGATGGTGGATCCGTCATCTGCGGGAAAGGCAGTCTGAGGCTCAGCATGCTGATGCAGGAGGAGTCTGGGTGCTGTGGGTGGAACCAAAAACGGTGCAGGAGCAAGAGAAGAGTGTGTGGATCGCTGAAGACCGGCGTTGTGCTTGGACGTGGGGTCAGAGTGGGGGCTTGGCGGGTTGGACGAGGAGGAGGATGCGGGGTGCAGGAGAGCCACGTTAACCCTCGTCTTCGCTCTNGCGGGTTGGACGAGGAGGAGGATGCGGGGTGCAGGAGAGCCACGTTAACCCTCGTCTTCGCTCTCCTCCTCCAGCGTCTCCTCGAACACTCGGTCTGGTAGCCGAAAGCATTCCTCAAAGAAGTTGACCAGTGACTGGCTGAGGTGCTGCCGCGTCACTTCGCTGTGGATGAAGTGACCTTCGTCTGGGTAAATCTGAAACACGTCAGTCATCAGCCATTTTCCATTTCTGTTAGTCACTAGAATTGTACAAGTCAAATATTTTATTGCACAACAGGTCATATTATTTTGAAAAAAAAAAAATGTTAAGGAGCAGACTCGTGGGCTGAGAGCATTTTAGCTTTATGTCAAATTTAGTTAGAAAATTCACTTTTTTCTCAGAGGCTAGCTATACCATCGCCTTCTTTAACTTCGCCTTTCTTCAACATTTTGGTTGATTTTGAGGCAATGGAGTTGAAAATGTACAGAGAATAATGTCACAATGTACAGATGAAAAAGTTGCTGGTCATTTAGTTGAAAATTTGTAGGACAGAGAGGACATGTCCTCTACATTCCGCTGCCACTGGAGGGTCCGTGTATATAACGGCTAATCGAGTTTCGTTTTGGAATGGGGAAACAGAAAATGGTTAATGAGCCTTTTCCTGTTTTTCGTTTTGAAAAGAAAAATGAAAATCGAGTCATTTTAATAAACTTTTTTCATTTTCTGATTTCGGATTCTTAAATGAATATGGAAAGAACAAATTCTGGAAGTCCCCATTTTACTTTTTTCTGACTGTTAAACTGAAACTGAGTTAACATTTTTTTAAATCATAAATAATCTTGTAATATTCTTGTACTCTTATGCATAAAATATGACATTTTCAAAAGTATTGTGATTTGTATCATAGAAAAAAGTCCAGGATTGATTTTGGAAGCAAATGTTCAACATATTTTCTTTATTTCAGCATTCAATTTAAAAATTAAAAAAACACACACAATATTTAAACAACAATAAATAATAAGCAATATTTAAAAAAAAAAATAAAACAATGAACATGGTTGTGTAAAAAAAAAAAAAAAANTAAAAAAAAAAAAAAAAGCGATCATAGAAACTGAGAAATCACAAAAAGAAGAAATGGAAGCCACATACATACCTGTAAGGTGTAGTTTGCCTTTTCATTTATGAGCTGAGCAATGAATTTTGCTGTGTGTTGAAAATGGACCTTTTCTGTGAAAACAGAACAAGATATATCAAAATATTAGATTGTTAGGAAAAGATTAAAAAAAAAAAAGAAAATTTTGGTTTTTGTTGTAGTCTTTTCCTACCATCAGCTGTTGGATGGATGATGAGAAACTTCTTGTCCATAAACTGAGACGCTCTGTGTGCCAAATTTGCCATCTGAGTATAACAGCGACAAATTACATTAGCTGGATGCAAAATTAATCATAAAATTGGAATTTAAAATATAGTTTATGGAGTCAAAGCTTACCTTGTACGCCCTCGGATCAGGTTTAGGCAGACCGAGATATCGCTCCGAAAAGGCCGAGGCTGGAGAGGAAAATGTCAATATCAGCATAAATAACTTATATATATATAGATTTTTTTTCAGGTTCTTCTTTCAGTATTCTAATATATTCCTCCATCTATGTTTTTTTTTGTCTAGAAGCAGGTGCACACGCTTCATTTGCAATTCCAGAGCTAAGCAGTGTCTCGCTCCCTCCAGCAAAACCTGAGAAATCAAACAGAAGTGAAATCTGTCGCACCGTGACGCCTAACTCCGCCTTCATTTGCACTTTTCTGACCGGCTGCACACACACCTTGCCGCCTTCCTCTTCCTCTCTCTCCTCCCAACACACTGACATTTCCTGTGGCAGCTGAGGCGAGTCGGAGTGTTTNCCTCTCTCTCCTCCCAACACACTGACATTTCCTGTGGCAGCTGAGGCGAGTCGGAGTGTTTGTCTGGCACCAATGTGTTTGGGCTCCAGGTGTGTTTGCACCATCGTGCTGAAAACTCAAAAAGCTCTCTGGCTGCTGCATTTCACATCCACACGTGTAAAACACGCTCGCTGAAACACGTCAAGCTGCAGAGATAACACCTGATTTTCATCTGCGAGGTGTCAGCTTCACGTTTATTCTCTTTTTCCTTCTGTTTTTCTTTCTGAAAATAGTTTGGAGCCTGATTATGAAACCATATTATTCTTTGCTTAATAAATAAAGGACAGTTTTGCAAGTAAATAAAAAAAAACATTTTATTTATTAATGCCTTTCATGGCACTCAAGGACACTTTACAGTAAAATCAAAAACAGCAAAATCAAAAACATTTAAAACAATAAAAGGACCATACCACCCATTTTACATGTTTGAGCCTAATATACAGTATTAACTTTTAATACACGTAAAACCTTACGTGTATTAAAAGTTAATATACTGACAATCATTTCCCAAAGCATACTATTGGAACGGTGAATTATAAATATTTTTCCTACCTTCCAGACCACCGTTGGTTTCAGTTCATTCTGGTACGCTATTAAAATCAACTTGTTGATACTTGAAACATTCTTGGGATAGGTAATCCATCATTGTGAACAAGACTTGACGTGTGCTCAGGTTTTTTTTTTTAGAAGTTTCATAATTTTAGCGTTTAAGCGTAATAAAAAGTGCAGAGTTAATGTATGTCTCCACCGAGGAATACAGTCCCAAAAGAAGACCTATGTTTATCGAAAAATTTACTTCATAAGGTCATGTAACTATTAGCAGGAGAAACATAGATTTTTAAGTTGGGTGTATCGCTTGAATATTTGATTTTGAAAGATTAAGAGATTTTACAAAATATCAGCAAAGCTGAAATACGGTTTTATTCTTTGGGAAATGATTGTCAGCAACGTAACATGTATGAAAATTGAATATATTAGGCTCAAACATGCAAAATGGGTGGTATGGTCCTTTAAAACAGACTAACACACATCTTACCGTATAATTCAAAGTCGGTGATGGGTGAACGCACAGCTCCACATTTTACAGGAGACTCTTCAGCGCTAAGCAGCAGACTCGTCACGTAGCCTCCGTACACCTGCAACACAACAAGCTCACATCCTGAGGAAACTGCTGCTGCTGCCAGCACGGTCCATGTGAACTTTCACCCACTTATTCACCCAGATATGATTAAATCCTGCAGGAAATGTTCTCTTAAAACTGACTTTACAAAACTCATCTGGCAGAAGGACGAGAGACATGAAATTAATCCCTTGTTGCCACTTCTGACATGGGATGAAGCGGGTCACTGAAAAAAAAAAGGATTGGAAATGCTGGAGCATGAATTTGGACTTTGTTTTTTGGCTTTGATCTAGAGATGGGTTTCCAAACTTTGAAACCATGTGGAAACATTGCTCTTCTTGTTGTTGCACAGCTGAGAGGAAGACATGTTTACTATTGTTGAAGATGAAGTCAAAATGAGAATGAAACGCGTGATCACTGTAAATCTATTTCAGCAACAGATTGCTAGAATTACATCTGGGTTTATTACAATCACTTATAATAAATATTTATACAAATCTATACATGGTGTGTTGTTTTAGAGATTACATGTGGGATGTTAAATTTCTTATGTGTGAGTCACAATGAAATTTAAATTGATTTTAGGTTTCTATTGAAGTTATTCTTACCTTTCCAAAAGCTCCAATTCTGGTTTTGTCAATGTAGGGCTCCTTCAAAATAACACTGCAAAAGATGAACATAAGTTATCTTTTGTATATGCTGTGAAAATTGTAGAAAATTACAGAAAATTTAATTTTGCAATTTTTCAAGCGATTTTTTTTTTTTCTGTGGANTTTTTTTTTTTTCTGTGGAGGATTCTATTCTGTCTGTCACTTCTATTTTCATAATACTTGTAATCTTTCTGCTAACTATTTTCCGCTTAACATTCAGTCGTTTTCAGGGAACTTTGAGGTGCAGCAGATGGCTCGCCTGCAGGAATAAGCAAACCTCTTTTTTTTTTTTTTAAGTAGAAAACACATCAGGAAATCAATAAAAGTGTCAGATTACTGACTAAGCAGCATGTTAACACCTTTGATGATCATTAACTCAGCAATCACGCCGACACTTTCATGGGAATTGTTACTTCCATTAGCTTCACTTTGAAAGAAAAATCGGAGCGTTGTCTTACATCTTATTGGCGGATGAAGTTGCACAAATGAAACAAATGAAACAACAGGAAAGGTTCGTTAAGATTTCCTGTTTAAATTATCAGTATTCATGATGTATTTAATGATGTGCTTTCTACTGAATGAACTGCTTTATTACCTGTACTTATTGAAAATCATGAGGGTGAAAGAGTTTGGATATTCTGTAATTCTGTCTCTTTAGGGAATTTAAGAAATCCATGTCAAGCAGATTTAGTTGTCCTGTGTGCTAACAACTGAAAAACCTGGCTAGAATGATTTAGTAGCATGTTAAATATCTCATATGTCTGAAAAACATTCGGCACCATGTACCTAATGGCGTCCTTCTGGTCCTGCTCCTCAAACACGCCCAGTTTCTTCTGGATCCTGTGCAGCAGGTTGGTGCCCTGGAAGCCGCTGCCTCGCCCATCACAGCGCATCACGATCGCCCCAAAGCTGCTCACCAACACCGTGGACCAGTCCAGGTGAAAGTGCTCTGACACCATCTGTCCACCAGGCGTCCCATCACTGCCATACAAACAAAACCACCACCTTAATACAGCTCAGGCTGATCAATGCAATGCAATGACTTAATCTAAGATCATACAGGGTAATGTTATATGTTTTATGAAAGGCTGACTGATTTTTGTGAAATGCACAGGAAAGTCCTGGAAAGTTAGAGAGAGTCTAAAACCTGAGGAGATGAAAGCTAATGAAAGAAGAAGATGAGGGTAAATTTCCTCATTTGCAGTGTTAATTACTCTGCAGCCAGAGTGGAGGACACAGCTTTGTGTCTCTGTTGGATTAATAGGACAAATTAAAACTCTGCCTCAGAAAGCAACTGACTTCTTTGATGAGGAGAGACGTCCTGGTTTAAAGTGTGAACCTGAGCCAGCAGTGAGTGTGTGAGAGCAGCTCATACATACACAAGCAGGAGCAGCGGGTAGTGTGACGCGTCCACAAAGCTGGCAGGTTTAAGGATCTGCATCGACAAGGCTGTAATACAGACACAAAGCACGATAAATACCGACATGTCCGCCAAACTTTAAATTGTATTATCTAATTATATCTCAGCGGGACTCTCTGCAACAACCTCAGCTTACAACAAATTATACATTTACAGTAGTTGCCATTGTTATACACTTTTTAAAAATCACGATTATGACGCGTTGATAAATTTTCACATCACTCACAAGAAGAAGAAACACAACAGACGTCTGTAAGTTGCGGGTCTGCACGAATTAGCTCCTGGAAATGGTTTGGCTACAAAGCTAACAGGCTAACAGCTAATGGTGAAAACACAACAAACACGTGACAAAACAGCCGAGTACCAAGAAAGTCACAAGTAGCGTGAGGAGGAGAACCAAACAGCTGATTTGTGATGCAAAAACGAGAAGGAAGTGATGCTAACTCAGCCAAGCATAGCTAGCTGTACTCGCTAGCTGTACTCGCTAGCTGTACTCGCTAGCTGTACTCGCTAGCTGTACTCGCTAGCTGTACTCGCTAGCTGTACTCGCTGTGACAGAAAATGCTAACGGAATAATGCTGCGTTCGACAGACCTGGGAACTCGGATTTTTCCGAACTTCCTACTTTAAAAAAATGCGTTGGAATGACATTTGAAGTTGGAGCCCCGACTGGGAAACTCGGACCAACTTGTTATATAATTTTGGTACAAAATTGTACCCTGATTACACGAGTATGACGTCACTCAACATGAAGGCGCCTGTGGAAGCAAGCTTTCCGATTAAATGTCCAATTTCCGAGGTAGCTTGAACGCAGCATTAGCCCAGCCGCTAAACTAGCCTCATAGCCGCTGTTTTTTTTTTTGTTTTTTTTTATAAAGGAGTTGATCATTTGCTAACTTTCATTTTTATTTTTAAACTTTATTGAAGTGAACAAATTACAATTTACAATAAGGTAAAAGGTGTGACAGGTAAAGTTAAACGAAGCAAGGACAACAAGAAACAGAAAAATAATATGAAGTGATGCTCGAGGGTCATATTTCATAAATACAGAGATTTTCAAGTGCAGAAATCGTCTTAATAGCCTTGCAATTTACGTTAAGTTTTAGCACAAGGCTGCCCAGCCTCATAGCGGCTGTTTTGCTCTTTATTCTGCTCTTATGATGTCATCAGTTGTTTTATTTGGTGATGTAATTTATGTTTTATAAACTATGGAAGACTAGCAGGTCAAGTTAATTTGAGTTATTGATCTAAAATACTACAGGATTTACTGAAGGGAAACACTCCACTTGAATATATTTAAAATACCTTGAGATCTCATGATTTTATTTTAAGGTTATATTGCACAACCTCTAACTGGCCAGTAAATGTGACCGTAACTCTCACAGTCATTATGACACATACTGTAGTCATCCATGTTGATCTCTTTGTATTCCGCTGTGGGCATCTGCATGGAGTCAAGGGTCATCCTCAAGTTCTCATTGGTCTCCAGTTCGTGTACTTCTGCAACCAGAGTAGAAATCAGATGATCAACCAGAGAATCGTGTTAACAAGCAAAATTCACAGTAAACAAATCCACACAGGAAAGCAGCTCCATGAAACGGCAGAACATCTGATCCAAATTCCTAGCATGACCTCCAACAAATCCAAACGCGTGAATTCTCTGAGGCAGAATTTGTCCTCGAGAGGTCGTCCTGAAGGAGACCTTAACAGCCGCTGAATAAGCAGCTTAGTTTGTCCAATACAAGCTTATCGCCCTTGGTTGCCATGACTCCTGAAGTCAAAGGGAAAATAGAAAACATCATACCAGGCATTGATTTGTTGGTGTAAATGCTCAAAAGGTGCACACAGGAGGGAAATCAGTGGACGGCTGCCAAGGCTTTTCATACTGACAAACTCTGATAAAACCTGCGGACTGTGCAGTAAAACTTCAGTTAAAGCTTCTGAAAGGCAGGAGAAGGAGAACTGCTCAGCCAGGACACTGATTTGGATGCTGCACAAAAATGTATGTGTTGTATGTCTAGAATGATTTAATTTGACCTTGTGTCCTGCTGTTGTGGTACAAAGGAAAGAAGAGTAATTCAGTGGCTCCTCGTGTTATAAATGGCACTAAAGCATTTGAGTAACAAGCCAGAAAAAAAAAAAAATATATATATCAGTCAAATTCAATGGCAGGTGAACATTTAGGATGCATTTTGCTGAACATAAATATGAAAAATAAAGAGAGAAATGGTTATAAAATTTAATTGCTGCTTTTACAGACTTGATTTAATGTAGCTTTGGTCAGAGAAGGACCATAATATTGGTGATAGATGACACTGTCTGACACACACACCCAGACACAGATACACACATACACACACCATAGAAGCCAAATTACAATACGCTCATGTTGCCGGCGGGCAGGTCATAATTTCATCCATCCTGAGGAGTAATCTGATTACTGCCACCAGGCAGGACAAACAGTGACTCAGCACACAGGCAGACATTGTACAGGAACAGTTTTTAATGTAATTCTTAGAATCAGCTGGTTAAATACTCACTCTCTCTGTCCTCTGTGTTGTAAACAGCTACAAATGGGACATCAGGGCCTAAAGAGAAAATGACAAGTTCATAACTTTAAGTGCAATTTCATATTTGTGTTCAACATGCAACAGCACTGTTTCATTAGCTAAAGTTTTAATGAAAAATATGCCATTAAATGGTTTTTTTTAACACAATTTTAGTGTGTTTATGCTACATTTAGTAAGTGACCCAATTCCAATTTGTTGCTCACATGCAGGAATAATATATGTGTTGAATTTCCTTACCATTACCGCTTAATGACATAAATATGACACTCTTCTACTTTGCAGATGAATGATGTAATCAAACTATGTGGCAATCACTCTTTATCAATAGAAACAGAGGATGAAGGCTCAGGCCAGTGAACCAAAACACAAATATGTCGTTACAGGTGAAATACAGGGAATATAGTGCAATAAATCTGTTTTCAAAGAGATTTCAATTCGGGGAGCAAAGTTTTAAATGCAACACGTGCGTTAATCCTTCTTCTCACTGTAAAATATGATTTAAGGTTCCTACACAGTATAAATGTAGCTTTAGAAACTACAAGAGAGACATACAAGCACATGTAGATTTTTTAGATTGTTCAGACAAAGTTTCACAAAGCCCCAAAAAGAGACATTTCTTTGCTTATTTGATTTATATAATGCTGAAGTAGCTTTTTCATATTTGGGCCACAAAATAGAAGCGAAATCCCTCAAGCTCAAACCTAAAACCTGCAGACAGAGGGAGGAGGGATTGCTAGCGAAGTGACTGATGCACTGAGTAAATTGGGAACGCGGCAGACGAACACTGGGATTTTTATTTTGGAAAGTACACTAGCCGCTCTACTTCCTCCTGTGATCTCAATGTGCTAATAATGCCATCATCATCAAACGCTGATGTGCTATGAAGAGAGAAAGGAGGATTAAAAATGTATGAGGAACAAGGCTGATGTATTTAACTGAGTGGTGATGTCTGGGGTTAGAGGTGAGGGTTTAGTGGCTGTGAGGTCACTTGTTAAGTCTCACTTTGCAAAAAGTTGTCTGATCTGTGATTAAATACTACAGATATTGAGCTTCAGATTCCAAATCACTGATCGTTAATCGTTTGACTCCATGTGTCGACATCACGTTGAGGAATTGCAAAGGGAGATGAAGAAAGAGAGGCACAGACAGATCAATTAAAAAGGAGTTGAACAAAAGCCAAAAATACAGCCTTAGTTACCTTGACAGTCAAGCAGGAAGTAGCTCATGTTATGGCTGAAGGAGCCGGTGACGTAACCGCAGCTGTCAGAGAAGTCACATGACAGGCAGCGACGGTTGAATGGTCCGACTGTGTCCGCGCTACAGAAACAAGACGAGGATACTTATTCTTGTTTTGTTTTTTTTTTACAGATTTTTTTCACACTTGATTGAACAAACTGCATCTGGATTCCACTTCCAAGCAACTTTTAGGTCCAGAGAAGAAAGAATCAGCTTTTACCTGTACAGATGCCTTCGCTTCGGATCGTCTTCAGTGCTCAGGAAGTATCTGTAAGGTCAAAAACAAGAACGCAACCAGAATCGATATCGACAAAGCCAGGTTAGCTTGTTTGATCTCGATTGTGAGGCAGAGTTTTATTCACCACTCAGCTTAAAAAGTGAAGAAAGTGGAGCTTGCAAACTCTGCACCATCTATAGAAAAGGTGTGTCATACATGAATAATGGAGGACAGATGGGACGAAGCCTTTTAGAACAGAAGTAGGCCAAATCTCACCTCCTTGGGGAGCAGCTTTTTGGGTGAGAACATTGGCAATGAGGAGTGTTTGTGTTTGTGTGCACCTGAGCACGTTACCTTGATAAACTCACACCCTCAGAGTGTGAGTACAATTATCTGGGGTGACGAAGACAAGTCACACTTGTCACGAGTGCAACGGGGACGTTTGGTAGATTTACATATGAGCTGGTAGAATAGAATGATTTGTGCAGCCACTGTCTCCAAATGTAGCATCAGAGTCATTCAGTAATTATTGGTCATAATAGAAATTTAAATGATGTCATCACACCATCATAGCTTTAAATGACGCATGTTATAGAGTCTTCACCGGTCTTACTTTTTAGACACAACTCAAATCTATCAGAGCCCGTCGTGCATTTACTAATTTTCAGAAAGAGACCTGAGAACAGTCAGACCCGACTCAGCAGTGTGATGCAACGCCAATTAATACGCAGTTTTCTTTCAACTTGTTGCTCATGTCAGTAAAGGACACCTCCAAACAAAATTTGAATCCGACACGACTCGGCCGCTACTCCATCACTATTTAAAGCAACTAGTGCAGTGCCGTTCAAAACGTGCCTGTTCAGAACGGGCCAGAGTTCACAACCATAACTGTGTTCTGCAGGTTCTCGTGAGTTAGTTTTGTTTGGGGTTGGGTCGATACCGTGCCACTGGACCAGAGCACATGCTGCCACGCCTGGAGCGTATCCTGCCACCATGCCCAGAGCATATCCTGCCGCGCGGACTACTTTTTACCGGCACAGCTCAATTAGAGAACTGCTCATCCAAGCAACTTCACATGCAAAACTGCATGTCTTTGGGTCCTGAGCAATAAACCTGCTGAATTTCAACTTCATACAGTGCCGGGTTCTNACTGCATGTCTTTGGGTCCTGAGCAATAAACCTGCTGAATTTCAACTTCATACAGTGCCGGGTTCTACAGATGTTGGTGCCACAGACAGAGATTTCTGTCTTTATAGTTAGATGACTTGCTATGTCCTCTAGGGAGAGCAAAGCACAGTAGACACAAGTTGCATTGCAAGTCAGGGCTGAACCCTCCACAAGAGGGGGGACCTTCAGATGACCTGAAGGCTAGGCTGACCCTGCATGTCCTCCCAAGACTGAAATTAATGATGCATCCAGGAGGACCTCATAAAACAGGTCAATTAGCAAGTTAATGAACAAAGAGAAGTGCCCTCCAATGCAAGCAGGAAACTGAATTTACAGTATAAAGTACAAACAGTACAAAGGTAAATCCATAGAACTTCCCTTTTTATGACACTGTCATAAACAACATAAAATTATCCAGGCTGCTAAAAGGCCAAACAGCAGCTTTCATTATTTATATCCTACTGTGAGATTTTCATGGGAATGAACAAAATACCTCATAAATATGATGCAGTGACATCATATTTCCCAGCTTTATGAGTCAACCAGGACCGCCTGAATACTCGATTAAACAATTAAGCACCGCAAAATAAATTATTACGCTCACATCAGCTGGCTGTCCTCATTGTAGGCCAAGACTTCAGTCACGTCCCAGTCTCCAGATGTGATGGACTGCAGCGTGTCTGTACTGGTGTTGGGCTGCAAACAGAAAAACATGACACCCATGACTGCTGACATCACTGAATATTATTAAAATTATTCACGATGTTAAGGTATTTTCTTACAGATAAATAAGCAAATAAATGAATTTTGGAGTGAAACTTGTATGATTCTTGTTTCAGTGTGACCTCATATTTCTTACAAATAAAAACCTGCTTCATCTCAGCCCACATCCTTTAAAAATTTAAAGGACCATACCGGCCATAGATAGATCGATAGATAGATGACTCTATTAATCCCCAGAGGGAAATTGAATTTTGCAAGTTTGAACCTAATATATTCAATTTTCGTACACGTAACATTACTGATAATTATTTCCCAAAGCATACTACTGGAACGGTGAATTAAAATAAATTTTCCTACCTTCCAGACCTCAATTTGTTTCAGTTCATTCTGGTACACTATTAAAATCAACTTGTTGATACTTGAAACGTTCTTGGGATAGGTAATCCATCATCGCAAACAAGACATATTCAGGTTTTTTTTAGAAGTTATGTAATTTTAGCATTTAAATGCAATAAAAAGCGCAGATCTGAAAATGCTTTCTGTTGTCAGTTCTTATTACAGCACTTGAATGCACCACGAGGAAGCATTTTCAGCTCACTCCGCGCTTTATGTAATTTCAAAAAAAAAAAACTGAATATACATCTTGTTGGTGATGATGGATTACCTATCCCAAGAACGTTTCAAGTATCAACAAGTTGATTTTAATAGCGTACCAGAATGAACTGAAACCAATGGCGATCTGGAAGGTAGGAAAATCATTTTTAAATTCACTGTTCCAGTAGTACATCTTGGGAAATGACTGTTAGCAATGTTACGTGTATGAAAACTGAATATATTAGGCTCAAACATGCAAAATGGCCAGTATGGTCCTTTAAANTGTTACGTGTATGAAAACTGAATATATTAGGCTCAAACATGCAAAATGGCCAGTATGGTCCTTTAAAAGCTACATTCATGTGTGCTAATGCAGATAAATAAAAGTCATTCCTGATAATGATAAATCATTAGCGTACCTGGGAGATGGACATGGAGATGTGGAAGAACTTGCCCCTGCCTCCCTGAGGAATGGCCCGAGTGAAGAACAGCTTCAGCCCGTCTTTGGAAAACAGAGGCCTCTCATTCTGGAGAGAGAGGACATCATTTCAATAATTTATCTCATGAAACAGAAAAAAAAGGCAGAAAAATTCAAAATCAATAGGTCAGTATAATGAATAAATGAATAAAATAAAATAGAAACTTTCTAGAGTCAACAATTTGTTGGATTTTTTGAACAATATTTTTTCCCTGACAGATTATTTTTAGAATCAAGAAAAAAGCATTGGTAGGTTTGGCAGAAATGATTTTTGCAAGCCAAATTTGTTTAGTTTGGTTAAAAAACAGTTTTTACAGTGCAGCTTTTTAGTGAGAAGTTGAAGCCAAAGTAAAAATTTCAAAGTAAAAATACTTCAGACTGATGAGTAAAAGCTTGATAAACATCAGCGTTCTTACCTGCCTGTGCAGCCATCCCTCACTCTCATCCTCATGTTTCTGCAAAGAAACATGAAAGTCATTTAGTGCACAACAGCCTCTAATACACACAGTACAGCAGACACGAACCCTCTGCATCCTAAAGTCACTTTTGACATGTTTGCTGATTTTTGGAGACTTTCTTTTATTTCCAGAATCATATAGAATCAAGTAGAAAATTAACAACTTTTTTTATGTTTTAGGTTATTTATTTTTCTAAATTCTTTCAGATTGGATTTTTAAAATTTTTTTAAATGAAGAATTTTCTTGAAAAGTTGCTTTGAGATTCCAGAGGATTAACACAAGTTGGGGCACTGGTTAGAGAAGGTTACAGAAGGGTCGCTGGTTCAATCTCCAAACTGGCAGGAGAAATCTGGTTTGGGGAGGTGAATGAGCAGCACCTGCCCCTCCCTAATTATCACCACTGAGGTGCCCTTGAGCAAGGCACCTAACCCCCAAATGCTCCAGTGGCAGCAGAGACGTCTGTGGTTGTACTGGACAGCGTGCATGCGTGTGTGTAAGGCATTCCTGAAAAAGAGCATTTGGTGCTCAGTGATCTAATAAATAAGGTTAAAAAAAAGGTTAAAAACACACACACACACACACACGGCTATGCCCTACCTTGGTGCAGACTCCCGTCGTGGCCTCACACAGCGTGAGTATGGAGATGTTCTGGGCTCTGTTCAGCCAGTTGATGGCCAGTTTGGTGGTTGTGGCCCATTTCACCATGGTTACATAATACTCACTAAAAAAAACACACAAACAGCCATTTTCATTGCTTGTGTAAATCTTAACGTCTATGGATCAACATCAGGAGCTTTCAAATTAGATCAGAATTCTTAAAAAAGTAATGGACCTTTAATGAGACCATGTGGGGAAACTGAACGGAGTGTATTGAGATGTGATGATGTCATTTCATGTCCTAAATGTGTCTCATGTGACTATGCCCCACCCAATCCTGGGATCCTCTGGTCTCCTCATCTCGATGGTGTGAAGTGGGCCGTTAAGGTTCACAACATACAGAGTGATGACGGGGTTCTCCTCACCCGCCTGGACGGGATGAAGAAGGGAAGAAAATTAAGTAAAAATAACAACAACACACAATGAACAATCATAAAAACACACACCTTAGGGTAGTGGTACTCCTTCCCCATTGGGTAGGGCGTGCCCGTGAACATGGGCAGCTCCATCCTGGGCACCAGGGTGTCGTTGATGGTCGCGTACGCTAACCTGGCACCATCTGGAGACCACCAGTGGGCAAGGTGGGAGTGAAAGATCTCCTCTGGAAGAGTTAGAAGAAATGAATCACATGGCAGCAGGGACGTAGAGTCATAGCGATATTTGTACCTGCCAGAGTCAGAATAAAAAGTGCAAAAAAAAAAAAAAAAAAAAAAAAGCCCTTGAAAACTGATAAAAATACCTGATCATACTTCTGTATTTGTCCTTGTTAATTTTTTGGTCATTGTTGGTGCATGAATGTGACTTCTGTCTCCTGTGGGCCATCATGGCTGATTTGTGGGAGTGTATGACTTTGGCTACTCACTGAGGTGTGTTCAGGTACAGAAAAGTGGAGCATGTTGTGGAAACAGATGGGCAGTTCAAATCCATTATAACAAGCAGGAAAAGTACCAGAAATGGACAAAAGTGCTGCTAAAAATAGATCAGAATCATTTTTTAACCTCGTTCTTGCTCTAGTAGCAAAAACTAGCTGCTTTCTGCTAACTATTGCCAGACCTGTTTACTATATATGGAGACACACACGCACACACACACACACACCCTCCGTCTGTTAACACACACAGAAACAGCACAAACCAAACGGTGAGGTCATAAATCACAACAGCATTTAATCTCAAAACAGCCGATCGACCAAAATAGAACCAAGCTACGTTACCAGGTACAAGTACGCAATGTACTTAAACAAGATAACTTTAGTTTTTGGGTTGTTGTTACCTTTGTGTGTGTGTGTGTGTGCTTGTGCATGTGTGTACCTTTTCCAGCTATAAAATACAGAAACTGCAACTTGTTTCAGAACTTGGTAACCTAGAGGGTTCCCTTGAGATGCTGTATGTGTGTGTGTGTGTACACACACTCTTACTCGATGGACACAGAAAATGAGACAGACACTTACACACATTCATGCACAACATACACATAAACATTCATGTTCATACATACGCACGCACAGTGTGTCCTTCACAAATTATACAAATATAAGTTTACTGACAGAACTTTCCGGCAACGTGAATCTTGGGAAACAATCCTAATTCATTATTAAATCTATAACAACACAGATGGCATTGAAATTGTTCTGTTTGTTGTTATAGTCATGCCACAAGCTACATTTACAAAAACTTTTGCAATTAAAATTTCATTAATGCTGTTTATCTGAGCGTGTTTGCTTCAGGGAGCTAACAGAGATCAACTGCCAATTAGCATTTTCATTAACTGTGAGAACTTGGTAGAATTAATTTATATGCAGCATCATTTGACAAAACCCCTCAGAACGTATGTTTCTGTACATTCACATTCAGATGTGTTTTTATCCTGAGCAGAGCCTCTAGAAGCTTTCTGCTAAGCTAACTATTGCTGCAGACATGGGTTTACCGCTGATACATGCAGAAAGGGGCTAATGCTAACATTTAGTTGAGTCAGTCCAGCTAACCGGCTCATCTGGAGCGTCAACCTGCAGCCTGCTGGCGCCGCTCAGTTGGAAATGATCGGAAGGACTGGAGGAAGGACAGCAGCCATGGTGAACAGAGCAGCACCATGAAAGGAAATGAAAGGGAAAAAAAAATGAACGCTGTGTCTGCTGACTTCACCGCCAAACACTTTCCACGTGGAAAGCGCTGGGCTGTTGGCTCGCTCGGGTGGAGCCGCCCGGNACCGCCAAACACTTTCCACGTGGAAAGCGCTGGGCTGTTGGCTCGCTCGGGTGGAGCCGCCCGGTCACCTCGGCTAGTCAAGCAGAAAGCATTAAGTTTCTAGAAGCGTCTGAATGTGTGAGTGACAACAAAAGAAAGCGAGAGGAACCAAAGACAGAAAAGTGGAACACTTTTCGTGTCACTCTTAGTTTGAATCTACTAGCTTATTCTCATTTTCTTCCTCCTAGGTAATGAGATCATGCTTCCTTCCTCCTCCTCCTCCTCCTCCTCTCGCCTCAGCGGGATGATTACGAAGGTGAGCTGTCACAGGCTCATTTCCTCTCTCTGTGTTCACAATCCTGCTGTGCCGACTAAATTATTCACCGAGCAGAGGACATTATTAATGCATGAGATGCCACAATTGCGAGTCAACTGGGCAATGGGAAATAATGACTGGAAGGTGACAGACAGACTGAACTAATGAGAAAAATAAACATCAAACGTCTCTGATGGCTCGTCCTGATTGCATCACCGTGGTCACAGAGGTATTAGTCATACGGTAATGCTGTAACGTTCAGAAACTGGATTTCCAAAATTCCCATATTCAAACCCTCCTGGTGTTTCCAACAGAGGGCAGCAGTGTTATGCGCTAAAACCACTAAAGGAAGCAAAGAGCAGGAAATAAAAGTCTGAGGATGATTTTGGGCCAATATATTTTTGGCTTATCCACTTTCCTTTTACATTCTGAACATTTGTAGCCTGCAGTCCAGCCAGACAACTAGAAGCAAATGTTAATTGTTAATTGGAAATCTTGCAGGCAGCTCTGCCAATCAGCAGTAATGAACTGAGACAAAAGTAAATCGTAGCAAAGCTGGATGGTGCAACATTGCAGCATGGTAATGATGACAGCCTGATACGACTGTGGATCACTCCATTTAACAGGAAAAATTCTCATGTAAATCCTCACATGGGCTAAATTTTCCCGGCTCACTGACAGCTAGCTCAGATCAGAGGCTGCAGACGTTTTATTTCATGATGAAACAGTCATATTTACCATAAATATTGTTTCTCTGTGCTGACGGAGGACGCAGAGCAGGTTGTAAATGAGAAGAACAAAAGAAGCACGTGAGAGAGAAAAGAGAGATTTAGCTAAAATTTGGTTCTTCATTCATCAAATATAAAGAAAATATCCTGAGATGAACTTAAAGGGATTATCACAAAGGTCATAGGTCATAGATATTTCTATATTGCACCTGTGATGTATTTTCCTGAGAACGTAATATGTATGCAGGTTGTATTTATTAAGCTCAAATATGCAAAAAAAATGCCAGTTTGGTCCTTTAAGTACCCACTCTGACAGATAATCATGGCCTATATGCAAATTTTTATGTTATTAAAGGACCATACCACCCATTTTGCATGTTTGAGCCTAATATATTCAATTTTCATACATGTAACGTTACTGACAATCATTTCCCAAAGCATACTACTGGAACGGTGAATTAAAAATGTTTTTCCTACCTTCCAGACCTCCATTGGTTTCAGTTCATTCTGCTATTAAAATCAACTTGTTGATACTTGAAACATTCTTGGGATAGGTAACCCATCATCACCAACAAGATGTGTATTCAGGTTTTTTTTTTAGAAGTTACATAATTTTAGCGTTTAAGCGCGATAAAAAGCGCAGTGAATGTATGCCTCCACCGGGGAATATAGTCCCAAAAGAAGACCTGCGTTTATGGAAAAATTTAAAGGACCGTGACTTCATAAGGCTGTGTAACTATTAGCAGGAGAAACATGGATTTTTAAGGTGGGTGTATCACTTGAATATTTGATTTTGAAAGATTAAGAGATTTTGCAAAATATCAGGAAAGCTGAAATACGGTTTTATCCTTTGGGAAATGATTGTCAGTAACGTAACATGTATGAAAATTGAATATATTAGGCTCAAACATGCTAAATAGATGGTATGGTCCTTTAAATCTGTCTGACTCAGAACCGATCAGTCAACCCTCATATTATTACCGCTACTAAAAAAAAACAAACTTTGCTTTCCAGTAATTCTAAGTCAATACCTTGTGATACTAAAGTTTCTCAAATAAATGTGCTCCAAATTCTTTTTCACGGTTATTTTACAGTTGAATCTTATATATTTATTTCTCCAAAACTGATTTTGGTGAAGTGATAAAATGCAGCATCAATACACTTAAAAAAGGTTCTTCAGGTGTGTGGAACTCACAGCAGTTTCATCTTATATTCACACCAAACTACAACCAGCATATTTATTCCCCTTTATTAATCTCCTTTTTCCAGTAGAGAAGCGTTGATTATTTACTACATTACGCCCCGTTGGCTGAGTCATAAACAGATAAACAGAATCAGCCCTACGAACAGACTTCTCGATGTAAACAGACGTCTAGCCAAACGTCGACGGGGTAAACATGAGTCAAATCAAAGCGAAGGCGGGTTTTTATCTCGCCGCAGCAGAGCCCAATAAACAGCTTCGTCCTGCGGCGGCGGCAGGCGGCGGGACGTGTCGGTAGCAGAGCAGCCTCAGTAATCAGCCAGCCGACAGATGACTGAACACTCAAGAATCTCCTGAGGCATTTTGGAATATTACGCAAAGCCAACTGGTCTCTTGGCTGTCTCTCTCTTTAATTTGGCTTTTAATTTTGTTGTCTCTCATACATGCAGAGCACACGCACAAACAAACACAAACATGGATTATGACAGCAAAGCAAGCCAGAGGATATTTAAGCCTGGGAGGCTATTTGCAACCTCTGACCCTGCGCCATGACGTCTAGCAGAACCGGGTTAAACTCTGTTAAACTCTGAGCCGCAGCCGAGTCTCACTCATCCGTGTGGAAAAGTTTGGGCCTGATGGTCTCACTGATGAGGGCAAACATCACAAAACCTGGATCCAGATCTAGGCTTTAGGTTTAGGCTTAATTCTCCTGTCAGTGCTCTTGACCAAGGCACTGGCTTATGCTGCGTTTGACAGACCTCGGATTTTTCCAACTTCCTACTTGGAAAAATGCGTTGGAACGGCACTTGAAGTCGGAGCTCCGACTGGGAAACTCGGACCAAAATTGTCTACCCTGACTTCACGAGTATGACGTCACTCAACATGGAAGCGCCCATGGAAGCGAGCTTTATGAATGGAAATGATCACCTAAAAGGCAAATAAAGTATTTTTTCTTACATGACATTGAAATAAAAAGGTCAAAATATATCGCCAAGTTAGCTATCTACAGTGTATAATAACTGTTTGCCATTGATATGTAAGTGTAAATAATTTCATAATATTACTTCTCTGCACAAAGTTTAATACCCACTGTGATTAATATCATTGTGATAAAACAACACAACCAAACAGTCCTGTAGTCTAACTTTACTTTAGTTAGCATTTATTATTAAGCTTATTTAATATTACAGTATTTATTGGTGTTCAGCTGCTTTTTTGATTACATTTGGCTGGAACAGTTTGAGATTGGAAATTGGAATTTTTGACTGAGAAAAATCCAGCTTCTGAGGTCTGTGAATGCAGCATTAGGACTGGAGTTGGTCCCCGGGCGCTGTGCAATGGCTGCCCACTGCTCCCTAGGGATGGATTAAATGCAGAGACTAAATTTCATTTGTACTTGTGCATATGATAATAAAAAGGATTTAGAAATTTAGAATTACTAAAACGGCTACTCTGAGCTGCGACCAGAAGGTCATCTGTGCCGATACAGCAGCAAGCCAAGAATCTGCTGGTGGAAAGTGGCTGATAAATGAAGATGGAAAACTCGCGAAGCAACAGGTAGGTATCAGCAGACCAGAAGGAATGCAGCATCTGCAGTTTTGGGAGCAAAAGGTCGGGTGTGGGAGGAGGAGGAGGGTTTGGGAGGCCGTGGAGAAGGACTTTTGGCAAAGAGTTTCTGGCAAACTGTCAGAGACTCAGGAAAAGGAGGCGGGGCTTGTCCCAGGCTGTTCTCAGCAAGGGAGAACTGCTGGTGGTGGAAGAAACCTTTCAAATTCCTGAATACAACAGACTTTTCCATCTTTCTTTCCTACGATACACATTTTATTGAATAATTCCAACTGTGTGACGCCAAGATTGACTCCTGACGTTTTCGGTAGTTGCAGCACTTCCTGTCATCAAACTGTTTTACAGCCAAACTTGAAATATCTCAGTATTGCCAACCAGCACGTCCAACTACCTGCACCCCTCCTCTTTTTCCTCCCTCTCAGTCAAAGATTTATCTGGTCAATAAATGATGCGTGTAAATTTCTGAGCCTTCAGCGCAGAATAAACATGAGTCAAGGGTCACACAATGCAATATCACACGGCTGAATGCTTAAAGGGCTGAGGATGGATGCCGCTCTTGAAGGATGAACAGAGGCAGAGAGGAAGAGTGGAGTGTAAAAACAGGAGGAGTGAAGCAGAAACAGCACTCACAGCTCCGTCCTGACCTGACAAGACCTCAATGTCACGGCTTGTAAATCCTCTGAGGCCTGGCAGGTTTGATTTATACTCATTATCGACGCAGATACGCACTGTTTTATCTGCATATCTTTGCGTCTTGTCCTCCTCCCTCCCTTTTCTCTGCTGTTAAAACCTGATTCACCGGTGCAGAGAGCGTCGGAGCAGAGCCGATATGAATTCATTACGTCCTCCTGTCACGCAGACGGAGCCATGCAGGTGAGCTCTGATTGGCTCAGCTGCGTGGACGCTCGGAGAACACCGTGATATCTCTATCAGAGGGTATGACACACCCCGGCTGAATTAATGGGAAAAAAATAAAAATCATGCTGTAGAACAGGGATCCCTAACTGGCGGCCCGTGGGCCAAATGCGGCCCGCAGGTCCTATCTATCAGGCCCTCAGATGACTTCTCAAAACAAAAAACAACAACTTGCAAGCCCACAGAATAATCTAAGCTTTCCGTAGATATTTATATATTTCAATTTTATTGAGAAATGGCGATTATAAAACATCGTGAATGCTACATAGGGACGAGCACACGGTCTCCGGTCTGTCAGTGGAATATTACGCACATATTATGCACAGGGATCACATGCCTGTTGCCATGGCTACATAAAAGCTGATAGGACCACTGACTCATCAATCAAATCCTCTGCTAGTCTATTATCCAATCACAGAGAGGGATTTTAAAATTTAGACTGCCCTCGTAAGTTACATCATCGAGAAGCGCTGAAGCTAGGTTTTAGCTCGGAAGCTATCTTGTGCTTTAGTTAAATTTATCTTGGGATTGTGTGATCATAAAATGTCATGCTTGGGCTCATTTTGTTCGGGAGAATCTAAGCTTTCCGAAGATATTCATATATCTCCATTTTATTAAGAAATGGTGATTATAAAACACCACAAACGCTACAATGGAAGTGCTGGGCCTGGTGCCGGGCCGCTCCAGTTGTAAAGGATTATGTTTAAAAATAAATAAAAATTAGAAAATTGTTTTCTGTTATTAGCAAATGAGAGAAAAAGACCTTGGGTCCAGGGGGGTGGGAAATGATGGTGATCGGTGGCCCTTGGCTTGGCATGCTTGACATAATTTAGCCCTTGGGGAAAACTAGTTGGGGAACCCTGGTGTAAAACATTCATTCACCTTCTGACAGTACATAAAGCAGAATCAAATTAAAAGTTTACATTTTTAATTTACCTGAGAAGTCAAGTTCTACATGTAAAACATGCTAATGTAGTTGGAGACCTTTGAGTGTCATTATCTCATGTCATTACTTGGTAATACATATATTACTGCGTATTCGCATATTATAATAGCAATAGAAAAGAGGATAAGGAGAGAGAAAAGGTTAATTGAACAGATTTTTCATTTTGGTCATCATGACATTATTACCTTCAGAGACAAAGGTCAGCCCATTAAAGCTTAATTATCACTTTAACAGCAACGCTTACCTTCATACAGCCAATCACTGAGCCCGTTGAAGATGACGCCCTCCTTGCCGGTGGAGACGAGCCGAATGGAGCGGCTCTCCACCATAGAGCGATAGTAGATGTTGTTCTCAAAGATGAAGATCTACAAAAACCAGGAAACAAATATTATTTCAAAATAAGAAAGCAATTATCTGCAACTGGAAAAGCAGATTCAGAATCTTGAAGACCCTGAATCCCTTCCAGCTCCAAGGTTCTCTGCTGACCCCTTCAAATTAACTTAAACATGATGAATAAACAGTCACATTACTGTTATGAACACGCAAAAGGACAAACATAAAAAAATCATCATCAGTTATTATAATTTAATTATTTTTTAAAAAAAGGGTTGAAAGACCAGGATGAGATTTCCTATGTAGCATGGTGACAGTTAGAAATTTAGATCACCACAGTTTACATACTAAGAGTAACACATTTCTTATTTGATCTAATAAAATGACAAAAGAAAACTAACTTTCGTATCAAGGAGGAAAAAATAAAAACACTTCGGGTTGTGATAAGGCCTGATTTTGACTTTGACGCTCTCCTCCACATTGCTCTGCTGGGAGACGCCTGCAGGGCTCGTCAGATAACTGAAGGTCAAGTCTTTCATTACAGAGAATAATAGATCATCAGCACCCATGCTGAGCGTGGTTGGTTGGGGGGNTGGGGGGGGGGGGCTCTCAGGGCTGGGATATTAAAATGTTACAGCATTAATACTGAGCTAAAATCAATCTCGGCCTATTATAGAATCCTTTGGCCTCGAGCTGGTGTCGGTGTGAAGTTAAATTCACCAAAAACCCCTTCGCTGTGAGTGCTGTAACAGATCCAACACAGCGCTCTTCTGCTGGCAAATGCTGCGTGATTTTCAGCTGATGTTTCACTTGTTGCTACAGCGTAAATGCAGCTTTTTGAATTATACATGTGGCATTTGGTCTCTACACAGTGAAAATCTCAGCTGGCTAAAAGTTTCTTCCCAGACGCTGAACATTCTTTCAGCGGCAGCACAGAACTGTCAGAATTATTCTCTCTTGAGGAGACGTGAGCTGGAGGCCCGTGTGGGCTGGTGTCACTTTGCTGCAGATGGAGTCTCTGCATAGAAGCTAATCTAGGCCACAGCGCAGAGAGAAGACCTGGCCCTGTTCTCTGACAGAAGGTAGAATGCTGCCAGTGTTGGCTGGAATCCACACGGAGCATATTTGTAAAAGATTATGCAAACTTTTGGAGCGCTTGCTACTTTTGTTTGGCTTGTTTGCCAGTGGAAATCAAACTGAGAAAACATGTCTCTGGATTCTCTCAGCAACATCATTAACATCATCAAAATCTTGATCTGGGTTAAACTTCATTCTTTATTTTTTTCATTACGCTTGATGTTTTAGTTTTTGAGAATAATACAAAATATAATAAACACCCTAAAAAATCCTGTTCTGCCTCAAAATCTCATCGCTCCACTTCCACACTTTCAAACTTCGATTATACTCTAAGGCAAAAGTTGTCATATAAACACCATAATTAGACTGAAATTGACATAAATCTTTGTTGGCATTCTTCAAGTAACATACAGACTATATGATTATAAATCCATTTACTCAGCATGTAAACAATTTGTTGTTTTATAATCTGATTAAAAATGGATGAAGAGGCAGAGAACACTTCAGCATAGGCTCACCTCCGTCTGGTTTAATATGTTCCAGGTTTTTTGCAGATTGCAAAGGCTTCAAATTTAACTGCTAAATGAATAAAGAACATGGAAATCTGCATAATATGCCCATGTTAACATGTGGCGGGACGGATGTTCCCTATGGATAATTAAAGGACATGATTCAGCGGCATAAAGGGATTTGAAAGCAGTATAACAGATGGGCTCATTTATGCGTATTAGATGTCTAAATATGAAGACACATGCCTTAGCTCGCATGTTAGGCTTATATGTTTATGTATGAGTATCTTTTACTGGATGTACATCTTTAATTTCCACCTCCATCTCTCTGACGAAGGACATCTGAACCTTAAGGGAAACCAGCTGCCATTCAGTTTCATCCTATCAAAACTGGCCTGCTGGAAGTGAAACATTTCATGACTAATGGTGGGAAACTCTGGGCTATATCAATCTACAGACTGTTAATTAATCCTCTGAGGAGATAACAGGTAATTAATAGCATTGTGCTGCAGGATGTAATCATTTAGAGTCTGTCTGCCCTGCAAACCAACAGACTGAAGCTTATTAATGCTCTGACAAGTTAGACTGAGATGATGGAGGCGTAGGATGAGTCATAGATTGATTTCAAAGGATTTCAACTGCTTCCTGTGATCCAAACAAGACTGTTTCATTTCAAAGGACAAAATAGTTTAGTGAAGGAATCATAATTGGAGAACGAAATTGAAAATGCGGCAGCTAGTACCTGCCAACTATGCTACAACTGTGATCTTATAAGTTCACAGCATGTCACACTGCGACATGGGACATCTGTGTCAGACAGCATGATGTCATGTTTGATGCATGTCAGATTGTGTGATGAATGCCTGGTGAATCATAACAGCGTGACAACTTGTCACCTCGTCATCTGTTTGCGTCGTTCCGCATTTTGGGTCATTGCAGCAGCCAAATTGTGAGAATATGGCCCGAGAACATCATTGCACATGTCTCATACTGTGATCTAGGACCTCTGTTTTGGACTGACAATTCTCTCAAAATTACTAACTTTTGTCTGCAATAACCTGAAATTGCAGTCTGTAGAAGCCTTATGCTGAGTTCAACTTGCACTGGGATCTCAGAATTTCTGACTGGGAAATGTCGGAGACAACTCCCCTTCAACCCGGAGTTCATACGCATAAAGTGGGGCAACGTTCCTCAACCCTGAGTTCAGCATTGATGTCATTTCAATATGGCTGCTCACAACATAAACAGTAATTTCTCTATTTATAAATGAACATTTAGAAGCATTTTCTATAAATCAGCCAGCATGTAACAGGTTAAAAATATAATACTAGTAATGCAGTAGCTGGTTTGAAAAGGTAAAAACTCAAGAAGTGTTGAAATGCATTTTGTTTTGTTCTGACAAAGGAAACAAAACAAGGCATCCATGTAGTCTCCCACTTTATTTTAGCTAGGATGCATGGTGGTCGTAAATGATGCAATTCTGAGCCGCGACTTCTCATTTCTGAGGTACATCAAACACAGCATTAAGCCAAGCAGAGGTGAGGTGAGACGAGCGGTCCGTGGGAATTGTTCTTACCAGTTGCTGACCCTGAGGCCCCCAGCCTGCGAACTGCAGCTGAGCATTTCGCACCTCTGGAGGGTTCAAGTTCCATGTCTCCCTAGGGTGCACAGATGAGACAATGCTATCAGATAAAAGCACACACACACACACACACACACACAAACAACGAGTGTGTACCTCCAGAACTGCAGCAGCACATAACAAGTGTAGCACATCTGAGAACAAAGCTTTAAGTGCAGCCATAAATACTCAGGCTTTATAACAGTGTCGCCTCTGCTTATTGGGGAAAGTGCTGCGCAGTGCAGGCTGCAGAATTAGAGGTGCCACTGCCTCTACGTCTTTGTCTGCAGGCGAGGATGAATGAGGTCATCAGGTGGGGTGATTTTTGTAGCACATAACCACTAGGTGGCAGCATGCAAATAGACATGAGCACGACGCTTGCTGAGAGTGGTGTCATACTGTGACTTGCTGTGGAAATAATTTACAAGGGAAATGAGTGAGGGTTTTACTTACAGCGTGTTATTATGATAATATGCCTTGTCTGATGATCGATACGACGAACTGAGCGACTCATCAGTGTTCAGCTTCATGACTTCTTAAACGTGCCTCTGAACTGTTTAGAAAGTATGTTTGTTTTCTATCAAGCAAACATACTGTGATTTTTTTTTTTTTTTTTTAAATGTAAACTAAAGCAATAACAGGAAACAACCTCACACAGACTCATGTGTATTTTACAGGATGTTGTTGTGAGAAGAGTCACCGGCAGTCAGGCCAGGTACGAATTCACAGGACGTGATAATGAAATACAATGTAAATGCGACAAAGCAGCCCTGTCGTCTACTTACGGAGTCTCCAGGCTGCAGATGATGTAGAAGGCGGTGTAAGAATGCTGGTAGACCTGCAACAAGAGAGCAGGAAAGGATTCTCATCAAACCGGATCACAAGAAGCAGGTCACGGTTTGACCTTCAACAAAGACTTACTACTATTGTGTTCATAAAGGATCACGCATACTGGCTTTCAATAGCCAGACTTGTCCAGATCGGCGTATAGATCTATTTTATATAAAAATTAAAGGTTAAAGACTTTTTTTTTTTTTTTTTAACCCGGACTGGTCTCCAGCACTCACCATTCATCTCTGGAATCCTACCATGAATGAAATCTTGTCATTGTCAGCAGCACGGTTGACAAAATGCATCAAGTCGCTGCCGACTGGAACCAAATTCAGTCAGGATGTATGAGTACGCAGCTTAAAGGAGGGTAATTTGCACATTTAGTGTTAGTATGCAAAGCCTGTGTTTATTATGAATGCTGCTCTGACCTATACAGGGTGTTAAATATGTAAAGAGAGGGAGGGAGGGGCAGTACATGGTGTGTGTGTGTGCGTGTGTGTGTGTGAGTGTGCATTTGTGAGAGTGACTGAGCGTGTGTGTTGCTGCAATGAGCGTAAAGGAATGACTGTCGTTTATCAAGGTGATGGAGGTACGGATGGAATATAAATGCAAACACATGCAGACATTACACAAAAATACACACACATCCTACAACTCCTCTCTGCCATCCTTCACACACACGCACATTGATTCAGTGTCAGGGCAGAGTGAAGGAGATACACACACATCAATTAGAATATGATGCAATATGTCTGATGTACCTTTATTAGGAAATTAAAAACCAGCCATCGTGCTTTGGTGCATATTAATGACAATCCTGACGGAGCCAATATAGTCATGGAACAATTTATTTGATATCGCACAAATAAATTCTCTACCATCACCTTCCTCCCTGCATTGCGATGCTGCGGGGTTTGTTTGCATTCTCGCCTTCATCGCTACGGTTCCGCTCGGCCGTGCTGGTCCCGCCGCCATTGCTGACAGGCAGCGGCGTGCGACGGACCTTTAAACACCGCCGTGATTACCTTCTCCTCCTCCGCCCACTTCCCTCCTCCTGCTGCTTCTGCTGCACCATACGCCTATGCAAACCCCTTGGCTGACACATTTGGCTGTCAATTTGCTAATTCAAAAAACAAGCAAACAAATGAGAGGCTCACCGGTGCGACGTTGTAGGCCAGCAGCACATGCTTCATGTCGGGGGACACCTCATACTTGCTGGCTTTGTACATTTCCTGAGAAGCAAAGGCAGATATATAATTTAAAAAAAAGACAAAAAGATGAAACCTTTAACCAAGCGTGGTATTTTTCATTACGCCGCTCCTTAAGTGACTGCGTTTGACGGATTGCTCGGCTCCTGAAGCAAACAGGAGAGGCATTAATCTTTGCACTGGGGCTTACCGATTTGATGACAGACATAATGTTGTGTGTCGTCACCGAAACTGCAGCAGCACCAACGCTGCATCCCATCTCAACAAACCCCCGAGTGATGCTATGCAATTCCCATCACATCATTTGATTAAGCTTTGAAATAAAAAGAACATTGGGTGCTTTGATTTGCTGACACTATGAGAAAAGTTTTAATTAAATTTATGAGCAGGCATGGTCAGTTCGTACATCCCGTGATTCTGATGGAAGTGAGAAGGAGAAGATGAAAGACTTACAAACTTCTTGTTATGCACCAACACCATTTTCTCATCGGTGTCAACGTTGAACTTGACGACATCACCATCGCGATTACGATACAAGAGTTCATTACCTGGAAGACAGAGACATTTTTTTTAAGTATTCAGACACAAAAAATGACCATAACCATCACACACACGTTTGTACCACATTACTAGTAGTCTGTATATATTGACCTTCTTTCATTTCCTGGAGGCTCAGGGCTGGTTTATGTTTTATGTGGACATGGATGTGACAGCAGGTAAACAGGAAGTGTGACGTAATCGTGGCTAAAATGGCTGACCGTTGCTCACAAGCTCACACACCACTCAAAATTTGAAACAAATAATGATTGGCCAAGAGAGTAGGCACAGATGAAGGGTATAGAAAGGGAGAGAGAGAGGCAGAAAAACAGTCATCTGAGCATGCTCAAGGCCTCACCCTAACTATAACCCCAACCCTTAGCCTAACCTTAACCTAATTATATTTTAACCTTAAATAAGTCTTAACCCTAAGATATAAACATTATGAGGACTAGTTGATGTTAACTATTGATGTGTTCTTCCTCGGCCATGCCCCGCCCTTCCACCAAGTTTTGTCAAAATGGAATCCTGCTAAGTATTCAACCTACCAACTAACCGACCGACCAACAAACCAGCCAACCAATCAACCAGCCAACCTCTTTGGTAGAGGTAAATAAATAGTCCAGTACAATAAATTACATAATCTTATCCATACTAATACATACTTTGTAAGTCAACATTTTCAAATTGATCAACATCCTCATCAACTCTGCTGCAACTACGTACAAACAAGTCAACATTTTTGCCCAATCATGCAATATAACTCTCCAACTAAGCTGCTCCAAAAATGCTCCAGTATCACTCAAAGCCACATTCACTACACCTGCATTCAAAAGCTTCCATCAAAAAAAAAAAAAANAAAAAAAAAAAAAAAAAAAAAAGCTTTTATTTGACACATGTATAACAGTTCATTCAGCTCCTCATCCATCAGAGAAGGATAAGTTTAATACAGCAACTGCCCCCTTTCACCTTCAATCTATCTGCGCTCCTCCATCTTATCGCTTTAGTGATCCATCAGAGCGCGAGCAACCACGCCATTTGGTGAGATAATTACAACCCAAAGATTGTCATGGAGGGTGTTTTCTATCTGCGAGCATATCTAATTGTCCATTAGAGGTGACAAAAATTACCATCACAATGGTTTAGTTCAGATCATGCTTGCCGGAGCTGTTTCAGACATTTTTAGATTGGCATTGGCCAAACGCCCCCCCTCAGCAGCTTTTGTCTCTTTGTACAAAACCATCGGCAGACAAACAAGGGTATAAAATAATACACTCCTTTGTGGAAATCATAATGATAAATCAGAGGGTTCTGCTTATTGCCACTGTGCTGTATTATTTTGGGGGAAATTATTATGGAGGAGATCAAATGGTGGTAAATCAGAGGGGAGACGGATTGACTGACTTTTGCTTTTCATCCATCTATCGCGGAGTGAATTCAGTCTGTATTTTTTAAAGTCAGACATCTGCATCTCTTTTTTTCCCCATCTTTATTCCTCACCAAATCACTGATCTTCATTCTTCTTCTCTTTTATCCATATGCCCCAAGACTCTTCAGATACACTTCAGAGCTTTCAAATCCTTCCCATCGCTGCCCTTTAAGAAACTCTCCTGCTGAGTTCATCATTTTGTACCTTATCATCCCTTCTTCAACCTCTCCCAGTTCTTTGTCTTCCTTCCTTTCAAAGACCAAGAGCCATCTATTCTTTCACACTACCCAAGGCTTTATGTCTTCCTTTCAATCTTTCTCTCTTTCCTCGCTACCTTCGCTTGCTGTACATTAGCCTAGGGCGCCGTTTTCTCCTCTGATCTATACCTTTCCACAGCAGTATGTCTTATTAATACAGCCTCCTGCCCTCGGCACAGCCCTAACCCAGTCTCACAAGGAGAGGAAGAGTGTGAATGGGGGACAGAGGGAAACAGAGATACAGAATGAAATACAAAAGGTGATATATTGAGTTTTAATAATTTAGCTCCAGAGTTCCATTTGCAGAAGTAAATTAATTGTCGTCGATACGACCACTTAACCTCTTTTAACGTGCTCTGATCTTACATTCCTGAGAAACGTGCCTTATTTCTAATACTTCATTGCGCCGTAGGTTTCATTAATGTTCAATCAAGCCTTTGGCCTCGTGTGTAATGTGACAAGTTCATTACAGAGAAACGAGGAGAACAGTGCGGAAAGACCACGTCAAAGAAAAGCAATCTGAGCAGTCTCTCAAGGTGATATTACTTCATTGTGCTGTAATTGTTCAGATTTTATTTCAAATGTTGTACGTTTTACTTTGTTGAAACATTTCAGTCCTCGGTATCTGTTCTCACAACTTAAATCACTTCATTCACGGCGTTCGTTGTTCTCGTAGGGTTTTCTCATGGTTGAGACGGTTTGATGCACTTCAGGAGAGCGCTGAGAGCTCTCAACATCCACGTTCTGACAGAAAACGCCAGAGCAGAATGACTGCCATTATTTAACAGTCAGACAACGCTCAATCAGAAATGAACATTTGACTCACTAAGGGGCCATTTTAAGCATTTTAAAAATTATTTTCCTTCATTTTTATACTGTAATATAGCAGAGATTATGTAATGAACATTATCAACATGTCTTGAGGTTGCTTATAGAGATGCATCTAGTTAAATAAACCCATAGGTCTTTAACTGCCCTAAAAGCCTCATTTATGATGAATCCTTTACCTCAATAAAGGCTTTTTGAAGGAAAGGGAACAGTAACTACCATGTATTCACTCAGTGTGCACAGCAGTACTGCAGCAAAGGAGAGAAGTGGATCAATCTGTCTTTGCAAAAATTTCAAGATAGACCACTAAATGAATATAGCCCCTGAACATAAGTTTCATGACTTATGTTATAGGTATACAAAGTGTGAAAATAATAAAAGAGATAACAAGGAAATAGTTTGAGTAGCATAATAGAATGTAGATATTACTTTAACAGTCCTAACCTCGTACGTAACCTCCACATCATACATCAAGTAGTGTGTCTAAACTCAGGGTGACTGAAATAGGAAGCATCTATAGGCTATATTATTAGCTGCGAGGTGAGCTAAGGTTATAATGTTAACTTCTGGGTGAAATGGGATTTTTCCGGTTGGTTCCAGGTCATTTGTCCATGCCTAAGGCTGCGGGTGATGACTGGTCCGATAAAAGTGACACGGGCTGCTAAGAGAGAATTATGGTGTCCGTCTGTGGCTAAATAAAATGAAGTCTCCAATGCAGTAATATGCCTTTAAATCTTTGCCAGCCTTTGGCTTAGATGAGCTATAAAATGAATATAGGTTCATAAAAAATTCACAAGGAATTTTAATTAAAAATCCCTCTCTGTATTTTCATTAATTTAGTTTCATTTGTGGGTTCTTCTGGAAAGGGAATTCCACATCATAGCCATTTAACTCTTATTACTGTTGCTGAGTTGTACTGACAGAACCATGAGATTTCTGTTTCTGACTCATGAACATGCAAACAAATGACTAAAAAGCTAAAAAATTAACTTGCTGATAAATTATTAAACTACTAAAGACTACATGCAACCAGCCTCTTGCCAGTTTTGACAAGGTTGCCTACTGGCTCTAAAAATGACAACTCCTTCTAGTTCTGTGATTTTACCAATTAATTAGGAAGAAACTAAATTTAGCAAATGTCTCATCTATGTGGCTAAATTTCAGCATTACAGAAAATGTTAATTCCTTTCTTATTTACTTGGACCTTGTGCAGCTTGTGGCACCAGGGGATGTGTGAGCAAACGTGCATAATATTTGCATGGGGATCCTTAAGGAAAAATACTGAAGTGTAAATGAGTGTGTTTGTCAAAGTGCTGCAACAAAATGACCCAGCAGGGCTCCGATGTGAGGGGACGCCTCCAGCCTTTCTGCTGTGCTACACAAATACAGTTAAGCTATATGTAGCCTCACAGATAAGACAGCTGAAGTAAATTACAAAGGATTGTAAGTCAATTTCACGGATGGAATAATGAATAGCATGAGTAGGAGGTATTATAGGGATGAGGATCGTAGGCGCTGGGTATTCTACTGTATAGAGACTCGTTTGTGTAAACAGTGGCAGCTACTGCAGAATTCTCCAATCATGCATTTATCCCACATATTTAGTGTCTTGAACAGGACGTATTAAACTTTAAGTTATTTTCCCTCATTTTTATACTGTAATATAGTGGAAATATGTGTTGAAAATTGTAAAAGAGCAAACCTTGAGGCTTATCTCTATAGAACTGCATCCTGTAACACGAAGCCACAGGTCCAGAACGGCTCTGAAAGCTTTTCTGATTGGTTGTTTATTTTTGTAACATGTTTTCATCAACATGTAAACAGGAAGTAAGCTGACTACACACCTGGTTAGACACACCCGCCAAGTATGAGCAAGCATACAAGTATTTAATGCAGGCATTAAATAAACAGCACCTCAAATGGCATGTTTTCACTCAGTGTGAACAGGAAGAGGGAGTAAAAGTGGATCAATATTTTGTTTTTTTTTTTGTTTGTTTTTTGCACATTCAATTAATAGATTCCTAAATGAAAATAAGAACATGGAAATCTGTGTAATATCATCTTTTAATCTTTTGTTCTCACCAGGCAGAATAAGACAGCAAAAGTTGAGATTTCAAGCATTTCTCTCTATAATTATGTGGCGCTCACACAAAGGCCGACCGGGATCACCTGAATAAAAGCTGTTTCTACCACAGTCCTACCCATGATGTCACAAGAACAAAACTAGACTTAAATAACAAAAAAATCTTACATAAGTGGGTCTTAAGAGTTGATTTCAAGGATATTTTCAAACCTCTTGGGCACAAAAACCCTGAAAGTTTTCTGTTGAACTTTGACCTTGTATCTGCCAAGAGAGCCTTGCCAGACTTGCTGAGGGTGGGCTCTGACTCAGAAAGGCTGTGAGGTTATTTTTTTATGTATGTTGTAATCCTTAGTATTATCGGTAAAGCCATAGTTATTAAACTAACAGGGAACTAAGGTGAGGAAGCTGATCCCTTCTTGTAGCTCTAATTAAAAGATTTCAGAGCATTTTGCAGCATGCAGCCGGTTTGTTAAAGGTGGCAAACAATGCAATAAAGTAATAAAGAAGATAAAAAGTCTATGTGCATTACTATGAGACAGGACAGATCTCATTTTGGCAATATTCTTTAAATCTGCTCAAAACTCGGATCAAGTATGACATCCAAATCTTTAGATGTTACTTTGATGTGATCTGCTAAGGAGCTGCTCGATTTCTCATGAGCCACAGAAGTAAGCAAAGTCTGCTGCTGCTCTGCGGTTTTGCATCAGCCGCTTTCTTCTTTGCTTCCCTGGATAATAAAACACACAACAAAATCAGAATATTGTGACAGCTTGTATCTGTCAAAAGACTCGCTGTCATAGCACTTCTGGAGGTTGAAACAGAGCAAACTTTGTTAGGCACTGACACATCCACTGGCAAGAAAATGTTAGTGAACCCTTTGGGATTTCCTGGAGTTTTATGCCTTTACTCAACATATTTAATCGCTCACAGTCAAGGATGGTTAAAAAAAAATATGCGGAACTTGTGTTTAATAACCAGTTAATCTTCATTTAGCAGCATGAATCTTCACAAATTGTTTCCTGTAGTTGCTGATCAGACTTGTAAAACAATGAGGAGGAATTTTTAGACCATTCCTCCCTGAAAAACTGCTTCTGTTTGTCAGTATTTCTGGAATTTATTGCACTAAGGCTGGATTCACATGCTAAGTGTTGGGCGTTGCGCTGACCTTAGCATGTTCCATTGTTGTGTATTGGGAGCTGAGCGGTGACTCCTAATGTTGTGTCACGCCACCTTGAGCACCGAGCGATGCTCAGATTCTCTGTTTTGATGCGACACTCAAAGTTCATTTAAATGAACTCTGACCTTTCTGATGCTGACTTTTCCAATGCGCAACCAATCAGAGCACTGAGAGCTGTATGTCACCAGAAGCGCCACAACAATGGAGGAGAAGCTTATAATCTGTAGAGTATACAACACAACTTTAAAATCATATCATGATCTGGTTAAAAAAAAAAAAAAGGTGCTTGCTTGGTAAAATGTCAGAGTCAGACAGGGACGTCAGGTTTGGAAATTGTTAATATAGCGTCTGAAATGTGAGGTTTCATGCATCCACATTTGCTGTTTTTTCGCTTTTCTTCTCCTAATAAGAAGAGCTTTTTTGTTTTTTGCGATGTCCATGTCGCTACCCAAGTCAAAACCGAAATCCGATTTTAACCACGAATTTGCAAAGATTGCGTCTAGGCTACATCCTGTCTTTACAGTCCATGGTAACTTAAATTGTCATTAGCAACGAGCGCTTCCTGTCAGCGCGAGGTTGAGCGGCGCTGCTCAGACTCCGCTCATGTGCGAGCAGAACGCTGAACGCCCAGGTCAGCGGCGATGCTAACGCTTAGCATGTGAATCCGGCCTTAGAGCCCTCTTCAGGTCATGCCACAACATTTCTCCTGAGTTAAGGTCTGGACTCTAACTTGGCCATTCCAAAATATGAATTTTCTTATTTTGAAGTTCTGTTGTTGATTTACTTGTGTGTTTTATTCATGCTCTTCTTGCATCATCCAACTCCCATAAAGCTTAAAAGATTTGGAATTCTGTGTTCCCACTGTGACTGTAAGCTGTCCAGGCCCTGAGGCAGCAACGCAGCCCCGATCCATGATGCTTCCTCCGCCACGCTTCCTCTTTTTCTTTTCTTTTCTTCTTCTTTTACTCTTTTTCTGTCAGTATTAGCCTTTGTGTGCAGATTAAATTGTGTATTTAGAACTGATAAGAACAAGTACAAATTTTGTTTATCATTAATTTCAGTATATTGTGCTATTATTTATGACTTGAATGAAGATCAAATGATATTTAACAAGTAATTATGCAGAAATCCAGGTAATTCCAAAAGCTTCACTTGCTGTTTTGCTATTATATTCCCACAAAAAGCACCAATGCTGCCTGCTGCAAAATTGGGAAATCTTTATAGCATCTGCTTTTTAGTATAAATGCAACCAAGGTGAAAAAGCTGATTGGCTGTGAGACTGAATAAACGGCGGGTACTTACAGTGAGGGTATGAGTTAATTTGATATGTCTCATTGGTAAGAAAAAGAGCCATTACAAAACTCCATTAACAAATGAAGTTTGCATCATTACTCAGGTTGTGTCGTGGGAGCAGAGCCACGAAAAGTCAATAAGGGAGTGAGAAACTGGCTAATCTTTTCCAAAGTGATTGTTTTACATAAACATTAGAGATGAGAGGCTGTGCATCATCCGGGAACAAGGTAATTCTCCGAGCCGCACACAGGAAGTACAGACACTAAACAAACGTCCCTCTCAAAGTCATGGCGATAAGAGGCGTTTGTAGCTCGTCCCAATCCAGACTTTCATCTGCTTGGCAAACGGCTTCCGCTTCACCATATTTAACAAACATCAACGGGACAAGAGGCAGAGCAGCAAGCAAGAACAGGACATGGTCATTAAAATGGCGTGCCTGCATGTGTCCCGCAGGGCTGCCGTCACCGTGGTGGAGTGAGAATGATGTCGATGCGTTCTACTTGATTCAGATGAAGGGCTCATTTTTCTTCTCAGAGAGCTTGCACTGTAAAAAATTCTACTTAAAAAAAATGAGTCAACATTTTCCAGTCATTTTTTAAAGTTGGGTGAACTAGTATTTTTGACTTTAAGCCTAAAATTAAGTACAGCCTATGTGGAAACAGCCAAGAAATTGAGTTGAGCACACTTGATAGTTGTCAACATGTGACCTGCATTAAACTTGATTAAAATTTAAGAAACACTACGAAATTGAGTTCCATGAACTCATATATATATATATTTTTTTATTTTCTTGAACTCTTGTTTTGTGTGTTTGAGTCCAACTTCACTTCCCCAAACCTAATTTCTCCTGTCAGTCCAAGGATTGAACCAGCAACCCTTCAGTCACGAGCTTGTCTAACCGTTACAGGAAGTACAGACATGCTACATCAGCATTTTCACCAGTTTTATAAATCTTTATCTGTATTCTGGTGTATTACTCCACAAATATAAACATGCCAACAAACAATCCATGTTAAATACATCAAATGTACACTTTATGTGCATGAGTTTTGATTTTTGATCTCATTCTGCTCAAACACACAAGAGTTTGTCAATATTTAAAAAAAAAAAAAAAAAAAAANGTTTCTTAAATTTTAATCAAGTTTAATGTAGGTCACATGTTGACGACTATGAAATTTGCTCAACTCAGTTTCTTGGCTGTTTCCACATATGTTTTACGTCTTAAAGTCAAATATATATTATTGAGTTTATGCTACTCAAAAATACTAGTCCACCAACTTTAAAAAATGATTGGAAAAATGTTACCTCATTTTTTTAAGTTAAACCAAAGAAAGGTTTTTACACTGCAGTTTTTACTTAGATGTGACTTAAATCCAGTTGAAAAGGAAAATTATTTTTTTGAGTGATCATACATTTTAAATTTATGTAGTATGGACTAAATACTGAAAGACTTGTGTGAATGTGTGGGTCTGTAAAACCCTTTGAACCATTGTACATGATACTGGGCTGTAAATAAACTTGACTTGTTCAAACAGCCATATTTTATCAGCGGCGTCTGCTAACTGTGCAATTACCTGAGCAGTCAGCGTTGCGATGGCGGCTTCAGGACAAACTCAAAATACTGATGAGGAGTCGGGGGAAGGAGTTTGTAGATTTTGGGGATAATTCATGAAAACATGACTACGCAGCATCACGCTAAATAAGCGCCGTGACATTTCATAAAACTTCCCTTACGTTAATCACGGCACCGCTGCCCCTTTGCTGACATGTTGTTGTAAAAGCGTGTTAATGAGCTGTTTTATATTTAAGAGCCACAATTTATACCGCTTCCTCTGGTGTCAAAGCAAAATTGACATTAAATCAGCAAAGGAAAGCTAAATTCTCTGATCCATGACCTGCACAGATGATGACCACACGAAGAGCGCACACTGACAATTACACTTAATTGCACAATTGAAATAATACAGTTAGAGAGGAATAAAACAGCACTAGAAGATTAAAAAAAATAACTCTCCCTTGTAAAATAGCCTAACATATGATCATTAATAAGAATTCCAGAGGTTATATTCCTGGATCTCCCAGGAAGTGAGTGATGGGTGGAGACAGCAGGGATAGGGTGTCATAAACCCAGGCTAAATCAGGTTTAAAAAATTCAATTTCAGCCTCCATCCAGGCAGGCCATTATTGAAAATCCTATACAGGGCTCTGAAAGCCGTTGCAGTTTTGCTGCAGCTCCAAAACTGACACGCTAACGAAGACAAAATAATCAGCGGATGGATCTCTGCCTCTCTTTCTCTTCTCCTCGTCGGCTGTATCTAATGATGCACTAAAAATACCTCGAGATCAAGGCTGCTGCTGTCAGCGGCACAAAAAGCAGGAGATGACAGAGCAGAGCGAGCGGCTGTCTCACCGCCAGCATCATTTCATGGCTGCTGCTGCTGCTTGTATAGAATCTAACAAACGTCTTGTTCTACATTCTCTTTTCAGCTTTTTTTTCTCCCGTCTTGTCCATCACATGAAAACATTTTCAGGGTCACATATAGCCTTACTGCTGGTAAATTCCTATTAATCAAATATAATGACAGTTATGATGTAATTAAATCCCTCTACTGCCGACAGAATTATGCTGCTCCTGAGTTCCATATTTGACTTTTCACGCTGAGACCAATAATGGTTCACACAAAACACGAGAAGAACAGATGTTAGCTCCCAGATGTAGATGCTAATACCACAGCTTGTGAGGCTCATTCATGCTTGATAGATTTGTTTCCAGCGTTCGCGGGTCATAAATGGGTCATATTACAGACGGCTCGGCGTTAAATACGTATGGAGACCTGCAGCTAAAATAAACCCGCAATCAGGCCAGAAGTTAATACTTTCAGGGCAAAAAAAAACCTCTTGAAATGCTAAAGGTGATAAAGGTGATTCTCACTCATTAGGTGTTCTTTGTACAGAAGAAACGTTTAATATCCAGTTAAAGCAGAATAAAATGGAGATGGAAATGGGAAACTTTCCTCCTAGTCATCATTTGGTCCAAACATCAGGAAATCTATGCAGCAGAAGCTGAATTTGACTTGAAGACAACATGTGGAAAACCAGACGTTGTCTTCACTTTATATGAAGAAAATCCTTTGAGAATGGAGCGACACACTGAGAACATACAAGCACACGCTAACCTGAACACGTGATCATCTGAACAGGTGTTAGCTAAGATAGATGCATTATAATCTTTTCCACTGGATTTGTTAATTAAAGGTGTAGTTTACTTAAAGGACCATACCACCCATTTTGCATGTTTGAGCCTAATATATTCAATTTTCATACATGTTACATTACTGACAATCATTTCCCAAAGGATAAAACCGTATTTCAGCTTTCTTGATATTTTGCAAAATCTCTTAATCTTTCAAAATTAAACATTCAAGTGATACACCCACCTTAAAAATCCAGGTTTCTCCTGCTAATAGTTACACAGCCTTATGAAGTCACGGTCCTTTAAATTTCTCCATAAACGCAGGTCTTCTTTTGGGACTATATTCCCCGGTGGAGGCATACATTCACTCCACGCTTTTTATTGAGCTTAAACACTAAAATTATGTAACTTCTAAAAAAAACCTGAATACACGTCTTGTTGGTGATGATGGATTACCTATCCCAAGAACGTTTACAGTATCAACAAGTTGATTTTAATAGCAGAATGAACTGAAACCAATGGAGGTCTGGAAGGTAGGAAAAACATTTTTAATTCACCGTTCCAGTAGTATGCTTTGGGAAATGATTGTCAATAATGTTACATGTATGAAAATTGAATATACTAGGCTCAAACATGCAAAATGGGTGGTATGGTCCTTTAATAACTCCTGCAGAAACAAACAAAATATACTGTATATATGTATGCACACACACACACACACACACACACACACCTCTAGCTATCTCTGGCTCTAGATTAATCAGTAAATCAAAAGATCAATAATTTGCATCGTGTTCAGACCACAAATAAACTGCTCAAGTGTTTGCTTGGAACTGGACCAAGACCTGTTCAGACCTGCACAAACCGACCGTATCAAGACCTGAAACGAACCCGAGTCCGACTGAATCAGACCAGAGTGAAAACATCCCGTTCTTTTCATCTTCCGGTTTTTNTTTTTTTTTTTTTTTTTTGCTGCACATCCTCAACTTTACACAGCTCAGAGTCCAGGATCCAGAGCCTCGCAGCAAAATCCAAATATAATAAATACGGGCTTTCAGCTTTCAAATCAAATTTAATTAAAAATCTAATTACAGAGAGAAAAGCTTGTAATTTCAGGGTTTGAGATAAGATTTAACAGCTGCACCATCTTAGATCCTGTGATGGAAAGAGAAGCTTTGTTAGGCAGGAGACACAACAAAAACCCGTCTCATTAATCCGTCTCCGTATGGATTCCACACAACGTGGAATTGTGATCATTATCTTCCAGTCACCGCGCCTCTGTTTTACCTTTACAAAATAAAGTATGTCATTTTCTTTGGCGGGCTCCCTGCGGTGTTGTCAGTATGTTTACTGTCAGAGTGTTAAATAACTACAAGCTTTGGTAACCGTGGTGATAAATGTGATAATGGTGGCGTCACAAACCATCATTGATCAGAGAATAATGAGGGTTACAGTTACAGGTGGTTGGGTGACTGCTGGAGTACGGAGAATTAATTGTTCGGAGAAATGTCAGCGAGGACACACACACACACACACACACAAACACACAGCACAGAAACAGCTGTACAAAGAAAGAAAGAAAGAAAGAAAGAACTCAAGGCTTGAAGCAGAAATACATCAAAAGCAACAATGCTTATCGTCATAAAGAATAATTTTAATAGCTCCTAAATACCAGCTGAAAGCTTTAATAAAAGCAATATTTTTGGGTTTTTTTTGTTATTTTTGTATGACTCATAAAACTCCCTCCATGTTGTAATGGTTGTGTCGTTACAGCAATGGAGTTTGACATTTTTTATTCCTCTGTGTCACGTTTGCTCTTCCGCATCTAAAATGCTGCCAAACCTTTCCACAGCCGGTTTCTACCGGCTGGAGTTTGTTTTTCTCCCAGTTTCTGCTACGCTTTGGCTTCTGCTTGTAAAAATGTTTGGCGAATGCATCAAAATCAGATTAGCATCTATATGTAATATATGAGCACATCTTACATGACTCTGGCAAACTGCTTTTCAATTTTCAACCACTAGGAGGCTCCAAAACAAAATCAGCATCACCTTAAAGGACAATACCGGCCATTTTGCATGTTTGAGCCTAATATATTCAATTTTCATATAGGTTACATTACTGACAGTCATTTCCCAAAGGATAAAACCGTATTTCAGCTTTCCTGATATTTTGCTAAATCTCTTAATCTTTCAAAATCAAATATTCAAGTGATACACCCACCTTAAAAATCCATGTTTCTCCTGCTAATAGTTACACAGCCTTATGAAGTCACGGTCCTTTAAATTTTTCCATAAACGCAGGTCTTCTTTTGGGACTATATTCCCCGGTGGAGACATACATTCACTCTGTGCTTTTTATTGCACATTATTGAACTGAAACCAATGGTGGTCTGGAAGGTAGGAAAAACATTTTTAATTCACCGTTCCAGTAGTATGCTTTGGGAAATGATTGTCAGTAACATTACATGTATGAACAGTGAATACAATAGCCTCAAACATGCAAAATGGTGGTATGGTCCTTTAAACTGGATCATCTGGTTCTTATAGATGATTTATTCACAAACAATTATCCTCTGACATCCAGAAGAAACAGTAAAACAAAATCAGCATACATTTCTCACCTGATGAATTTAGTATTCATGGTTTAAATCCACAAACTTCAAAGACAAATGTCTAGGTTTACTTCAACTCTCCACAGAAACAACTCAATTACTTCTCAGCCGTTTTGTACGGATGTGTAGGATTTGTATGTGAAGGATTTGTATGTGAAGGATGGTGAGAGCTGTCAAGACTCAATCATATGAACCCACTAACAACAAGCGAAACAATGACGGAAGCTGCTGAAACCTGCGCAGAGACTCTCAGTAGGATCAGCAGTGCTACAGACCGTTTCACATTACATAGGAATCATCTGATACCATCATTTAAAAAATATCACTGGAATTGAAGAAATGGAACTTTAAATGGCTTGTATGGTTCTAATACAGCAGATGTTTAAATTTGATTTTAATTTAATTAACTTTTTCATCCTTTATATTTCTGTGGCTCACTTACTGCTGATCCACTTGGCATCAGGGTCATGAACCTTGAAGTCTTTTTTAAAGAGGTCACCAACAGTGATCTTGCCCTTGAGAGCCAGGCGGTCATCCTCCCCTGCAACAGAAAAAAATGCGACATTAGCATTCAGAAAGCTAAACCGGATGCGTAAGAAGGAGAGCAGGAGAGTTAATATGCTGCGTTCGACAGACCTCGGAACTCAGATTTTTCTGACTTCTTACTTGGAAAAATGCGCTGGAACGGCACTTGAAGTTGGAGCTCTGGCTGGGAAACTCAGACCAATATGATCTACCCCGACTTACCGAGTATGACGTCACTCAACATGGCGGCGCTTTGGAAGTGAGCTTTATGAATAGAAATGATCAGCTAAAAGACAAATAAAGTATTTTTTCTTATGTGAAATTGAAAGAAAAAGGTCAGAATATATCACCAAGGTAACTATCTATTTTGTATAATAACTGTTTATCATTGATAAGTAAGAGTAAATATCAGAATATTAGTTCTCTGCACAAGGTTTAATACCCACTGTGATTAATATCATAGTAAAACAACACAACCATACAGTCCTGTAGTCTAACTTTAGTTAGAATTTTTTATGAAGTTTAATTAATTTACAGTATTTATTGGTGTTCAGCTGCTTTTTTGATTGCATTTGGCTGGAACAGTTTGAGGTTGGAAGTTGGNGTATTTATTGGTGTTCAGCTGCTTTTTTGATTGCATTTGGCTGGAACAGTTTGAGGTTGGAAGTTGGGACTTTCAACTGGGAAAAATTCGACTTCTGAGGTCTGTGCACGCAGCATAGCTGAGTACATTTGGGTGAAATGCTCTTTTTTTTTAAAGTTATACTGGCACACGTCATACTATCTTATCAATGTGCAACACTCAAGACAAACAGACTCAACATAATATGAGAATTTTCCTTTAGAATTTTAGAAAGAGTAGGCAAGCAGTGAAGCAAAGCAAACTGCAAATAAAACTATGCATTATAATGAAAAAGAAAAGATAAAAGGTACCAAGATAAGAGGAAAAACTATTTTTCTGTTCTCGCAACCTCTGATAACTAAATCTTAGCAAATGTAATTTCTTTTTTCACACATTTTGATCTACAGCTGCACCTTAACCTTTCCTGCAGGCTGCAACTGTTCGTGTTTCAAGAGAACAAAGTGTTGCTTCGACAAAAAGAAAAGATGAACACGTCAATAAAATAAAACAGGATATCATTATATTTCCCTCCAGGCTTTGATTAAGACTGGTGCAGCTTCTAATCATCGGCGCAGATTTGTGTATTTGCTGCAGATACCGAGTGCAATTCATTCATTTCAGTCTAATTTCATCCATCAATGCTTATCGTATCGTCTTTGGCTTCATAATATGACTCATTTCACCTCCATAAATATAATGGGAGAATAAAATGCATAAAGGCAATATACTATGTGATTCGGTTTCCTGTTCTTCCTGTGAATTTACACTGCTGCATTAAAAAAAGGTTTTATTAAGATTCTCGCAAACTCTCCCATCCAGCAAACAGACAGAACCGTGTGTTCGTAGTTACTTCTTATCCACAGCAACTGAAATAATGAGGAGTTCAGACTCCTGAAACAGGAAAAGATGTGGCATTTGATGGACGTATTGGTTGCTCTGGGGATCAAACCTGTGATATTTTGGAAAAGGGACAGTTTATTCAACGTTTGACATTCAATCCTTCTGCTAAGCTTGTCTATGCTTGCGCTGCAGCAGTCATTTGTATGTAAGATAACATTTTTGGCTGCAACAACTTCGGAAGCAATTTTTTTTCCGTTTGAGAACATAGCAGACAAGACTTAAAAAGGAAGAGAAGATCATAAGAAAAACAAGGAAAAGAAAACAACAGGAACTTCTCCTACAGACAGCTGAACATTTCCCATTAAACCAGGATATTTTGGTGAGTATCGAGGCTTTTACATCCCTCCTCAAGTCTTTATGCAGCATCGTAAAATAGATTCATACTTCAGATGGCTCAAAGCCTTTCAGAGCTGGAGACAGAGACGGCAGAGGAATGAGCAAACATTAACCATCTGCAAAAACACCTTCCCTTTACTTATCCATTTTTTAAGCATTAAAAAGATCCCTCAAACTTCCATTTTACCGTTACATGTTACAGAATAGTTTCAAGCATTTCTGTGGAGGATGAAGGCAGATTTGTAGATGAACTCTTCATAAATCACTCATCAGGAAAGGAGTGAAAAAGCTCGACTCAAGTGCATATAATAACCGTCCATATATCAACGGGTTTTTGAAAGGAAAAATACAGAAGAAAGAAAATAATTTGGTCCATTTTCATGATAAAACTGACTCGGATTAGTTGTTTCTCGTTGAATTTTATTCTTTGCTGAGTGGAAAAGGTTGTGTGTCATTGTGGAAACTAATATGTGGCGTTATAACTATCTGCTGAAATACAGGATATTGATAAAGGTTTAAATAACACACTTTATTGTTACTATTATTACTACACTTTATCTGACACATCTTGGTCGAAGACCTCTGGGACCTCGGGGGTCAAAAAGGCGCCCTCCAGGGTGGGAAGAGGATGGTGTGTGTGTGTGTGTGTGTGTGCGTATATCTTTTGTTTTTGTAATCTCAGTGTGTTAAATCACATAAATGGAGAAACTAACGCAGACTTTCACTTTAGGAGAGGAGACACGTTATTAACAGGAATTGTGTCTTCTTTTTTATTCTTTTATTCTTTTTATTTTTCCTATTGACCCCTCGTCAGGGCATAAGGAAGGAAAAATACACAGACAACCAGCAACCAAAACACAGACACCATCAAAAAACTGACAATATTTTTTTAATAAACTAACAAATTAAACAAAACTTTGACATTTCTTGTGCCTATCAACTCCTTAAATTTATAAATAGTGGGGTTACTAAAATAACTTCTAATCAATTTGTTTCTGTCTTAATTAAAAAAAAAGAACAAATAAGCACAAAGTGAAATTAATTACCTCAGTCACCAGTCAAACAAAAAAGTACATGGCTCGACTCCGAAACAGGTAAATTATGACTCCCACACCGATATTTAGACATATAAATTCTTTCAACTGGGCTCAATACAGTAAGATAACTCTCAAAACCAAATTTAACTAATTAATTAATTAACAATCTGTGTCACACAAAAGGGTTGCTGTATACAGGCAGTCCCCGACTTACAAACAACCCGTACTTACGAACTGACCGCCATAAAGCCTATTAAATTAAAAATTTGAGTTACATACAATGATTCGTCATAATGAATGGCGCACTACTTTACGATGCACGTCAAAACATTGCGCGTCGTCAGCAGTGCAGCGGCTGTTGCTATTTTAAGTCGGATCAGCTCGCTGTAAACACCATGTTGTTCGTGTTTTGCCTTTTTTTCTTTTTTCTAATCTTCGTAACCATGCCTCCAAAGCGTAAATCCAGTTTCTTATGCATAGAAAAATTAAATATATACGCTAGATACGCACCTTACGTAACTGTTCCGACTTACGTAGAAATCCGACTTACAAACAGCCGTGGGAACAGAACTCGTTCATAACCCGGGTACTGCCTATAATTTGTCATGCCAACTCTGTAAATCCATATCTTTTAGTCTGACATCAATCATAAGCTTTATATATTCAGGATTTAGACTTCCAGTATCATACCATAAGTAAGATAGCCCACATTCATCAAGATTATTCTTAACTTTAAACCCATTCAGACTTATAAACACCACTTATTCTGTTTATTGGTGTGATTTCCACTCTCTTATAAACAGGGATATGATCGGGGATAACAGCACACAGTTTCACTCTTAATTTTCTCTCTGGAGCATGGACACGGTCACAGAAAGAAAAAAGACAGCTGGCAAGAGAAATTAAAACCATTTTTTTCACATCTCACCACACCTGGCTAATCGCTGCATGAAGCGGGCGTACCTGGCAGAGTGGTGGAGTCAGGAAGTTATAAATATTGTTGGACAGACCCAAACTGACCAATGGAAAGATGGTTTCCGCTGTCTTCCAACTCTCTGACGGACATGATGGAGGACGGATACAGCTCCCTTGAGTGGCCAAACCAGGCAGAGCTGCACCTTCGCAGAAAGCTCCGGATCTCCGAGCTTTGCTGATCTTCAAAGATCCAATTTTTGACATGAATGTTATATCATGTTTTCTTAACAGAACAATTCTGTACAAGCATGGCGTTTCCTTTGAGAGAAAAGCAACAGGGACAAAGCAAACGGTTCAAAGGCAAAACACACTGCTGATGGACACATTGGATAGAGGGTTCAAACAAACCTGTTATATCATGGAACGTTTGCTCTAACCACAGGGTCAAACAGAATGTTCCCACTACAACCACCAACCTCATTCTAATCCGCTTTGATCCAGATGTTCCAGCTGTCGGGAAAAATCATCTTTAAAAAGCAGATGGGTAGAAAAAGGAAAGGTTCAGGCAGAGGTTGACTATAGAAAATGGCACCCAACATCTTCCTCTCGCAACATAAACACCATAAATTATGCCGCTGGGGACACAAACAATAGTGGGTCTTTGAGATCTCAGCAGCGGGATGTGATCACAAGAGATTTTCTGGAAAGTAAAACCTAAGAGCAATTTTCACGCTTCAAAGACAGTCAAACGTCCCAAGAGGGTCTAAAATATGAATCAAAACATCTCATGGGAAATCACGCTATGTTATCGAGTCCCAGAAAATCTCTCTTAAACTCCTATTTGCATTTTCACTTCAGGCAGTTTACTAACTCTTCAGTCTTATAATTCATTAACAGGCATGAATAAGTTTGTAATATATTGGTAGCAACAGTAGGTCAACCAGCCAACATTTTATGCATTATATTCTGCTAATGTAAATCAGTAAATATGCCATCTCTTATGCATGATCAGGCTTTCCCTGTAGCATCAACAGCAAATATCTCATCGTGTTATTCTAGATCCTCTTTGAACCCATTTAAAATGCTTGAATGCAGCAATGAGATTTGTCACATGTAATAGCAGGGGTGGGCCTAATAACTTAAAGGACCATACCACCCATTTTGCATGTTTGAGCCTAATATATTCAATTTTCATACATGTTACGTTACTGACAATCATTTCCCAAAGGATAAAACCGTATTTCAGCTTTCCTGATATTTTGCAAAGTATTTTAATCTTTCAAAGTCAAATATTCAAACAATACACCCACCTTAAAAATCAATGTTTTGCCTGCTAATAGTTATGCAGCCTTATGAAGTCATGGTCCTTTAAATTTTTCGATAAACGCAGGTCTTCTTTTGGGACTATATTCCCCAGTGGAGACATACATGTGCTTAAACGCTAAAATTACGAAATTTCAAAAAGAAAAAAACCTGAATACACGTCTTGTTCATGATGATGGATTACCTATCCTAAGAACGTTTCATGTATCACCAAGTTGATTTTAATAGTGTACCAGAATGAACTGAAACCAATGGAGGTCTGGAAGGTAGGAAAAACATTTTTAATTCACTGTTCCAGTAGTACGCTTTGGAAAATGATTGTCAGTAACGTTACATGTATGAAAATTTAATATATTAGGCTGAAACATGCAAAATGGGTGGTATGGTCCTTTAAGCTTGTTTTAGGCTTGATGTGTAGGGGCACACAGAGCCGCTGACTAATTGTCATCACACAGAAAGCGTGGTGCTTTTTGCTTCTCCGCACACATCCTTCATTTTGTAACTACGCAAACTTTTCAAAAATGGAGGAGCTGCTAGTAGAAGCGGATAGGAAACTCAGACATCATACGACCCCTCAGAGAAAGATCATTGAGACAGCCATAAGACAAACAATTCCTGGTGTGAAAGCTCAGAAAATCTTGGAAAAGAAGAGATGTGTAAACTGTAAGAAATCGATATGTGAAAGCTTAGCAAAAAAAAAGAGACAGAGAAAAGGGGACTGGAGGAGAGACAAAAATCCCTTTTATTTTGAAGGAGCTCAGTTGGTTATGAAGATGACATCATGGGAGACGTCATTTATAAATTTCTTCTATGATCTGAGTGCTGTAGGCGCGAGGTTTTGATCCTCTGCCCCCTTTAGGGTAATACTGGAAACTGCAAATCGCAAATATTATAAAAGCTCCACGTGTCTGCTCATCATTCTTCTGTGTCAGCTCATGTCTGTGTGCAGAAGCATAATTGCGCCTTTAGAGCGAGGAAGCCAAAGTTTGGAGAAAAGCCTGAAGTAAACAAACACTGCAAACCTTAATTTTTCATTCAACGTGATTTTATATTGCCAGAATGGAACAACGACTTACATCACTCCTTATTAACGTTGTCTCAGTTGTTTGTGTTAGCTGATCCTTTCTTCCTCTCACATTTCATCATGGGGACCAAAACGCCTCTCGAGGCATCCGTTTGATGCATCGCTGAAGTTTCGAGAGTGATTATCAGAGTACCTGGACTGTGTGTCGCTCTGGGAGGAAAAGGAATATCTTGCAATATTTGCCATCAGATGCAACTTTTCAGGGCATAAATACTGATTTTATGATAATACTGAAAGTGAGATTTATGGAGCATCAGCAGAGAGTCAGCGCAGTAAAATACTGGCTGAATTTAAAGTAGAACTCATCCTTCAGCGTGAGGATTAACTTTAGAATTAAACAATTCGCTGGCCGATCGGTTGGATATGAAAGCGTCCAGGCCAAATGAATATGCCTTTTGGTCCTTCCACTGTTTCCATTGGCTGTCAGCCCGTCATCAGCCTGACACCCACCAGTCTGAGGAATACCAACATGCCGATAATGAAAACACCTGACCTAGTTACGCTGATGTAGACACCAGAGTGGATCTATCAGTTAGAGAAGATGCTGTCAGAGAAGGAAGAGGAGAAGGAGAGAGAAATGTGTGTGTGTGTGTGTGAGAGAGAGAGAGAGAGAGAGAACAAAGTGCTTGTCANGGAGAGAGAAATGTGTGTGTGTGTGTGTGAGAGAGAGAGAGAGAGAGAGAACAAAGTGCTTGTCAGGAGTGGTTAGAAAGTGGCTGGCCTGTCTGGCAGCAGAACATCCATCAGCAAACCTTCTAACTGAGTGGAAGAAACACGACGTCTCATAACTCTTCGCATGAGCGATGTGTTGCTGCATTCTGCTGCAGAAAGTCAGGCTGCGTTTCTCACCGCAGCGTCTAATTTTAACAATGGCGCAGCACGGTTTAAGATGACGCCTACGGGGGGGAAAATCCCCAACGACACATTTAGCATACAAATATTAAAATACTGTTTCTGAGAATTGTGTATTTACTTCTCACTGCAAAATGTCAGTTCCTCTGATCTTATTCAGGTTGCATGAAAGCAGATAACACACTCCATTAAATTACACACACACACATACACACACTACTATCATTTCCTCAGTTCCTGAAGTGCACTAATGAGGTGAATCCAAGAAAAATTTAATACCGACTCTGATTTCAATGTTTGAATCGATACTCATTACAGTCACAAAGAGGAGATGTACAGGAAAAGATATCGATGGATTTGATGAATATGCTCTTTAAACAACCATGTGGTTGCAAAATAAGAAAGGTGATAAACTTTGTTATGATTTTTATTTGGTGGGGAAGGTGTAAGCATGACGGTGAATGTTTCCTTCCTAATGAACGGTGAAGAAGCTTTTTATAAATAACCTTAAGGAGTATAAAAATCTGAAAACGTCATGGAGAAATAAGAATAGCGCCCAGCCTGATCTGGAAGCTCATCTCAGTTGCTCCGGGCACCTAATTAATCCAGACCATCTTCCAGAGTTGCTTATGATGAAGCTGAAGGTTATTTTCAGTATCTCAGTGTTTACCAAATAGCCTCCACAAACAGCTCCAGCCTGCTGGAGGCCCCTGGAGCCGCTGCAGGGGCTCCACTTGTGTCAACAGTTGGAGCGGAACAGTGACTCAGCTCCAGCAAACGAGGCCAGCAGGAGGAGGCTGCAGATTACACCGAGGTACAAGCCAAACACACCACCTGTCCAGTCTCTGCTACCTGCCCGACTCCCGCTGGTCTGCCTCGTCTGGAAGTGGCACATTAAAGTTCATCAGAGTCCGTCACAANCCGACTCCCGCTGGTCTGCCTCGTCTGGAAGTGGCACATTAAAGTTCATCAGAGTCCGTCACAAACAGCACGGGATGGAAACAGGACACGCTTACAGGTGACGAGGCATTTCAGGCCTCGCTGCTCTGACACCTGCTGCTGCTCCGAGCACCAGGTCAACACCGTCCATTCTCTGATTCCTACGCAAATTATGCACAAAATGACTGCTACGATTATGTAAAAAAACACTGAAATTCTAAAGCTCTGTCATCCTGCGTCTCCGACACATCCCGCTTCACAGGGAACACCTGTACTGTGACAGGAAATCATAAACAGGGAGGTTTATTTCTTGGTAACTGAATTATCGTGCACACATATTGGCAGTTATATTGACTGATTTGGCTTTGGCAGCGTATGAAAGCATATCAAGGGACTTTATGAGTCCCAGCATAAACAGATGGTCTATTGATTAAACTGTCAAACAGGAGCCTGAAGGTCACTTAGGAGCCAGATTCAGAAGACTTAAAATAACCAATGAAAATGTAAAAGTGAAGATTAAACCTGTGTGTGTGTGTGTGTGTGTGTGTGTAGTGAAGAGAGTAATACCATGGAAAAAGTCCTCCATTTAAAAGTCTGCTTAAATAAGGAAGTATTAGTAGTGAAAATTGCTGTTGTATCAAGTAAGTAAGTAGTTGTGAAGAATGGTCCTCAAAGCTGGAGATACAAGGATTTTCACTGGAAAAATCCAAATACCAAATTTTAGAAATTTTTGGAAAATCTGGATACAGATCTCCAACTTTGGGGAATTTTATACATGCAGGTATAAGACTACATGCTCCTCTATGCCAGAATAAATGCTCCTTCCTCTTTTCCTCCCTAAAACTCTTCAAATAAGGTGAAAAATGCATGATTCATAAAGTTAAATGCTGAGATACAAGCTTTTTCCTCACCTTGCCATGTTATGAGGAAGTGCTTTGTTTAATCCATAATCTTTCAATAAGCAAAGTAATGAGTTAAAAATCATTCCTTAAGCCATAGTGGCTACATATTGTGCTCTTGCTGACAAACTCTTCTTGAAAACTAATTAGTTACATTTATTTTATAGATTTTTGTCATTTCCTATGCAATAAATTGTAAAACAGTGTATTGATTTTTTTTTTTTTTTTNATTTTTTTTTTTTTTTTTAATCTGGCAAACTTCTGGCCTGTAGTGCATGTAATGGAGTAAAAACTGCAATATCTCCCTCTGAAATGCAGCAGACAAGTTGCACAAAATGGAAATAATCTATTAAAATACAAGTATCTCAGAACTGTCCTTACATGTAATACACAAATAAATGTACTTAGTTACTTTCTGACTGTATACACAATGGAGTAATAGAAGGAGAAAGACCCAGACTATTATAAGCGTTACAGTAAGAGTCTATGTGGAGGTAAAATGTGATGCTGCAGTTACTGTGTGAATGAAGCACGGACACACGCTGCACTGATATTGACTGTGAAAGCCAAAAGACGCGTCTATGCATGATAATAGCAGAGTAAACAGAGCGTCGTGTGGTGCACGGTGTCACGGCCGCTCCTCCCCATCTCGCGGCACGTACCTGGTGTCAACAGGATGACGGAGGTGACGATCAGCGAGCAGATGACCAGAATGACAAGAAGGGCGATCGCTATTCCTTTCCAGTTCCTCTGCGGAGGGTTACTGCCCACCAGCTCCTACAGAGATGGAGAGATGGAGAGGAGGAAGACATGGTCAGACATAGTAAAAAGACTAGGAGAGAGATGAACAGATTAGGATTTACAAGGAGGTATAAGGACAAAACATGAAAGAAAATGGAATGAAAATGGAGACAGTAAACATCCAAGAAAAAAAAAAGATTTCATATCAGTATAAAGTGAGGAAAAGAAAAGCAATCAGAGAAAGTGTGGAAACTCAAAGAAAGAAACTATGGGGTTGTCAGTCAAGGACGAATGTGAGTCAGTTGCAGCTTCTCAGCTCTCAAGGAGATGAGCCAGCAGCAGGAGGAAGAGGAAGAGGGCAAAAACCCTTAACGAGCCGAGCATCAATGGCCATCACCCGCAAACCAACGCGACAGATAAAAACATAACCCGCCACATGTTTGTGGATTGTGAGCTTGACAGCAGCGCTGAGAGGTTTGGGGATTTGAAAAAAAAAATACAAAAAAATGATCGAGTTATGAGCCACCTTAAGGCGTTTTTGTGACAACAAACCCAGAAAAAAATGAACTTATTGTGGTTTAATATTGCTTTAAAGAAGAAGCGGAATGTTTAAGAAATGAATATGGTACAAGACAAAGTATGACCACAGGGCACAAAATGAGAACAGCGAAGGAAATCAGCTTTTAAGCGCAGACTGTAACAGTTATTGCTAACAGCCAGTGCAGCAGAAAGGCACTTGGCAGGCTGCAACTTGCTCCATATCATTCATTCTGTTATTTTATAAAGATATGTCAAAGCTATTCAGACATTATCTCAACATCCAGTTTGGTCTGCAAGGCAAAGTGTTACACTTTAGTGTTCATTTTAATTTCCCTCATTTTTACGGTGTAATAAAGTTGGGAGCTTGTGTTGAACATTGCAAAATGTCACCTATAGAAGTGCATTCAGTAAGACAAACCCGCAGGTCCTGAACTGCCCTGAAATCTGATCCAATCGTTTTGATTGGTCCTTTAATTCTGTAACATGACATCAACATGTACAATACCTGAAATTACCTGTCTACACACACACCAAGTACAGGCTAGCAGGCAAGTGTTTGGCCAGCACCCATGTAGAGGAAAGGTAAAAAAAAAAAAAAAAANTAAAAAAAAAAAAAAAAACAGTGCCTAAAATGGCCTGTTTTCACTCAGTGTGCACAGTGGTGCCACAACAAGGAAGAGTAGAAGTGAATAATGTTTTGTTTTTTTTTTAACACATAAAAGCATTGCAAATGCTTCTAAATAGGCCCCTAAATGAAAATAAGAATACTGAATTATTTTAAAATTCTGCTTCATCTGGCTTCATCTTATTAATAATCCTAGCTTGACTTCTTGTCATGATGAGACATAAATTGGAACATATTTTACCCAGTAAAAGCACCCACAGAAAAGAGAACTGAAATTAATTGTCCACCACAGTGGCAGAAATTTAACTTTTGCTTTTGTCAAGTCGTTATATTTAAAACCAGTACAGTATCATCTCACACAGGCAGCAGCATGATTACTTAAAGGAGAATGAAAGAAATGGCATATGGAATAAAATCTCCCCAGGCTCTTTTAGTGCATTTACTTGAAGAAAATAGCTCTAATTCAGCAAAAAGTGAATGTGAGGGATCAGGAGCTAATTACATGGCCCACTGTAAGACCTTCACCACAAAGAGCCGGTTAAAATCTTCCACCTCAACCAGCCTGGTCCAGCGAGTACAGAGATAACCAGAGCCAAAACCACAACTGAGAGGGACTGTACAGAAAAGGTTTAAATCCCAAACTATTAGTGAAGGATTAATGACTTCTTAGTTTATAGAGGATAAAAAAGTGAAGCAGAGCATATGCTTCAGGGATCTGTGGCTGGGCCATTAATGAAAACATGCGAAGGCATTAATGAAGCTGAGTGGCTGATCTGTGAAGCAAACCTTTTAGTGACCTCGTTCCCACCTTAATTGAAAGGAGCCAGAGACATCATTACCCTGCAGATAACAGCCACCAGGGCTATTTACTACTGTCCATTACCCACATTCATTACTAGCACCAGTTTGTTAGCTGGACACCCATATTGCAGTTTGACAGCGACAAGGCGGGACACTTCCCCAGAGGCCAGCAGAAAAAAAGTCGCAGAAACAAACAGACCGTCTGCCATGCTGTTTTCGATCGCTTCCACTTGGCAATTCATATTTGATATGCCCATTCAACTCTAAAAAAAAAACTGCCCACAAAACTAAAAAAAAAACAAAAAAAAAAAACAGTGGGATCACCTACAAGTTCAAAGTATAAACACACATATGGGTTTGAAATGAACCACACACTTTATGGAGCACAATAAACTTTAATATAAACAGCCTGGGGCCAGTTATTGCACAATGAACAGATCTATAAACACAAACAACAAACATGCTCAGTCATGAGTTTAGTTCAATTTGCTTCTGTTCAGCTGGGTTCATTTCACAGATGCATTGATGAAACACAATGATGTGGGTATGAGCTGACAATCTAATATGATTGGATTTTCCCCCCGTATTGTTCTGTGCTGAGCCATCTATCTGGAATAATCTTTATCTCCTGCAGAAATTAAAATCCTACTGGAGCTTTTATGAAGAAGTGGCACGAAGCCCACGGCTGATTGTTGTGGTCGCTCGTATGTGATATGAGACGTGAGGCTGATGTACAGTATGAAAATAGCGTGGAAATAGTAAGACAAATACTCTCTGGAACATCAACCGCATGCTGAATCTGGAGAAAAGACAAAATTTGCATGTAATGCCGTATGATGATATATGTATGATCATAGTGTTTAACTTTGATTTTATATGTTTAATTAAAATGTAAATCTAAAGCTGTATCAAAGCATTTTAAATGGGGCATATTAAATAGATTTCCATGCTCTTAATTTCCTTTAGGGTCTATTTTGAAACCTTTGCAATGCTTTGATGTGCAAAAAACACTCATCCACTTCACTGACCTGCAGCACTGATGTGCACACTGAATGAAAACAGGCTGTTTCAGCTACTGTCTCTTTAAGGCCCCCTCACAGAAAAGTTTACTCTGTTCTGATTGGCCAGCTGAATGAGGCTTGAGTTGGCAACACCCACGGACTGTGAAACACAGATGCTGGCCAAACACTGACTCACCATAGCAACTTGGTGGGTGTGTGTAGCCAGGTGTGCAGGCACGTAAATCCACGTGTTACACATGTTGATGTCAACATGTTACATCAGGGGTGTCAAACTCAATCACAGAGGGGCCAAAATTAAAAACTGGGTCCAAGTCGAGGGCCAAACAGGGTCAACCTTTATTGAAAACAGACTTAAATTGGCCTCGTTTTCATCAAAGGTGTTATGGCAAATTATTCATACACTAATATGAACTTCATTTTAACCGCTGCTCCCAAGATATCTTACAGAATTCAGAACAAACCAGAGGTATGGACAAATGAGAGATCACATTCAAAATAAATAACACATCAGCATCATTCATTTTTTTTTTTTTTTTNAGAAAACTAATTTTTCTCAAGGGAAATCTAAAATCACTCTTTGTTTTTCATTAACAACACCAACAAGCAAAATGAGGACAATATTTTAAATGTGATTATACCTTCTTATGTTCTATTCTTTAATTACGGCCACATCAGCTCCGCTAACGAGGCTAACAGGTTTATCTCTAATGGCTGTAAACAGGTTGTGTGCCGAAAGCCTGTTTTCTTTCCTTTGGCCGTTTCTTCCACAGCCTAGCTTAAAGTTCATTAAAAATGACTGGATGGGCATGGAGGGGAGGGGAGCTGGCACTGGCAGGTGTTGATTGATGTGCCGGCTGTTTCAGAGCATTCTGGGATTTGTAGTATCTGTAATGTGCATGCTATATAGCCTACTGCTGGGCCAGTTATTATAGAAATTAGGTATTATCTTGCAGGCCAGAAATAATTATACCTTGGGCCACATTTGGCCTGCGGGCCTTGAGTTTGACATATGTGAATAAAGAACTAATCAGAAATGAAGCTTTCAGGGCAGTTTAGGACCTAAAGGTTTGTCTTAGTGGATGCATTTCAAAACTCATCAACCCCAAGTTTTGACACAGACAATGTTTAACACAAACTACTTACTATAGTCCAGTTTTAAAATATAACACGAATCCCATTTAAATTCACCATGTTGTCTGTTTGTGTTTATGCAGACTAGTAAGCCATAAAACAAACCACTTTGCAGGCAACAACAGATCTCACGCTGTGTGTAGAGCCTTTAAGTGTGGTGAAAACCTATTTAGTAAAGCTAAAGTGGGCCGCTCATCTGAACATCCCTGCAATTTTGTCCCATTATCCCTTAGAATCATCGCAGCTGCTCAGCGAAGTGATGAATCTCAGTGGAAGGAGGAAGCCTGACCAAAATTAGCTCTGATCTCAATTTTACCTAGTCTAGTAGGAATAGTAAAAATGTAAGAATATCCACAATCTCATGAGAAAGCAATCTACTGGTCTCTAGTATATGAAAATGGTTCTCAGATTTTCATCTGTCTGCTGAAAGCGTGCTGCACGGTTACAATGACTACAGAGTCAATGTCAAGCTCTGCTATTTGCTGCTCGTACTGCATTTCCATTTCCGCATCTCTGTGGGATCACAATGACTGAAAACCCAAAAGAAAATCATTTTAAGCTCCCTCTCTGTGACAGAATGAGCAGCATTCTTGTGAGGATCCATACCTCGTTGGGAGTGCAGCACATCGATTATCAAACCGCAAACGATGCAATCAGAAAAAGCAGCATTTCTCGGTAAGTTTGTCAGCGAGGACGGAAACTCGCCAAGTTGTGACATTTCTTTTCGTTTCCTTGGCTCAAAGGAAGTAACAGTAACCACTTATAATCTGAGAGATGGTACAGCTGCAGACAGGCTCAAAACCTTGCCTAACCTTCTCGATCATGCCTCTGTGATCTGTAATTATAATAATGAGTGGACTAATTAGCTAGACCGTATGTGCCGGAGTAATAAAAAGGTGATTACAACTGAATACAGCAGCAGAGGGGAGATGAGGTCGAAAACGAGCAGCGAAGAGACAGACTTCAGAGCAAATATGGTAAATAGCAAAGTTGACTCAGGAAATTTCTCTGATAGAATATCCTGAAGCATAGCTGAAAGATGAGAGAGAGAGAGAGAGAGAGAGAGAGAGAGAGAGAGAGAGAGAGAGAGAGATGGAAATATGGGATCTTTTGATGGATCTGGGCCCAAACTTTGACAAAAACAAGATCCAGGCACTTTCTCATCCTCGGTAACTGTTATATTTCAATCTGCAGAGCAATAAAAAGGAAAAAAAAATAAAAATTAAAAACTCGTGTTGATTCAGCACTGAGTGTGTAAATCTTAACACACTCTGCCAGTGTTTATATAAGTTAATGCTTATCCAAGTTGCTCTTCATTTTTTTTACAGCCGCTAAGCTGACCATGAAAGCTGCATAAAACATAACAACCTTATCACAGCCGTAGCACAGCAGGTAATTAGCGTTTATACTTGATAGCCATCATGCTAAAGTACCTCACTGCCTTTAATTGGCAGCCACAGAGCAACACATTAACTACAAACTTAAAATGTGCTTTCAAAACAAACACACTTTGCTACTTCTTTGTTTTTTTTGGCACTTTATCAAATACACCACCTTAAAGGACCATTTTGCATGTTTGAGCCTAATATGTTCAATTTTCATACATGTTACGTTACTGACAATCATTTCTCAAAGGATAAAACCATATTTCAGCTTTCCTGATATTTTGCAAAATCTCTTAATGTTTCAAAATCAAATATTCAAGTGATACACCCACCTTAAAAATCCATGTTTCTTCTGCTAATAGTTACACAGCCTTATGAAGTCACAGTCCTTCAAATTTTTTGATAAATGCAGATCTTCTTTTGGGACTATATTCGCCAGTGGAGACATACATTCACGCTTTTTAATGCGCTTAAACGCTAAAATTATGAAAAAAACAAAAAAACCTGAATACACGTCTTGTTGGTGATGATGGATTACCTATCCCAAGAATGTTTCAAGTATCAACAAGTTGATTTTAATAGCAGAATGAACTGAAACCAATGGAGGTCTGGAAGGTAGGAAAAACATTTTTAATTCACCATTCCAGTAGTATGCTTTGAGAAATGATTGTCAGTAACGTAACATGTACTGTATGAAAATTGAATATATTAGGCACAAACATGCAAAATGGATGGTACGGTCCTTTAACTTATTCTCAGTAGACTAAGGTATGGTGTTGCCGTCTTGGCATTTTCCTTTTTTCGTCAATATCAGCTAACAACTACAGACTAAATTTCTTTAAAATAAGACTGAAAAATACTGAATAAAACTTTGAAAGCTAACAGCTGGTCATGATGTGATGAAATTTCTGTCCAGATCAAACTGTATTTTGGTCTGATCTGGAGAACGGATGATGATGATGATAATGAGGATGAAGTCCCTTTTTCAAAAACTGAAATATCAAATGAAGACTGCTAATCAAAAAATATTTATAAAAGTAAGCGTGCAGCTGAAATATTGGAGATGATCAGACTGCTCACCCTCACAGGTATAAGAGGATAATGAAGGTGCTAAAAATATTGCAAATATATGAAAAAAAATCAGTGCTGCATAGACAATTATAGCAGCTGGTCATTAAAGATGGACAGAAGGCGCTGATGGAGAGACTGAAGGTCTCTGCTGAGCAGCAACATGGTGACAGGATACAGACTGCAGCAAGCTAATAATAATAATAATAAGCTAATAACACCATCAGATCTGCTCAATTCAAACAACAGTACAGCTAATGAGTCCAATGAGAACTGTAAACTAAAAAAAAAGATAAATTATAAACTAGAGGCCCAATTCCCCTGATTTTGCTTTTTTTTTTTTTTTTTTTTTTTTGCCAATAAGACTTTGACTTATTGTTTCATTATTATTATGCAAATTCCTTACACACTATTATTGCTTCTTCTGATCCATATCTGTAACTGTTGAAAATCAGCCAGACCTGGATCAATATCTGGATTTGGGCTAAACTGCACCTGTTGATAGTCATTCATAAGATGTGCATACCTGAATATTTTTATCAAAATTGGTGTCTTAATTTTTAAGAAGTATGCAAATATATCAACAAATTTTACATTTTGCAAGGTTAAAGAAAGTGAAAGAGAATTCCTATATCTGATCCCAAAGCGATCTGCCTCAGAATCTAATCTACTCTGACTCAAGTCCCATGTGTGTATGCTTTTTAATCAAAATCCATCCATCCTGCTGACAAACAGTAAAAACAAAACCTCATTAGTGAACGTAAAAATAACCTCCTGGGACGATTAGCAATCTGTATAATGATGAAGCTAAATAGAGGTTTAAACAAGAACTACGAAACAGTAAAACAAATGCAAATTCCAAAACAATTATGACCCTCCTCAGCGTGGAAAGCTTTCGTTTGTGTGAGAATGATAAAAGCAACAATTACTGGTAAAGCAGTTCTGATCTTCAGCGATAGAACATTAACCACAGAGCAGACAAGTCTATTCTCCGGGGAGAAAATAGTGCGGGGAAAATGCAGGAGAAGTAATGGTGTGTGATGAAAAGAAAGGTGAGATTTCAGTCCTCACACAGAGCAGAAATGTGAATCTAATCCTCAGATTGAGGGATTCTGACTCTGCCTCTTTTCTCCTCCTCCAGCAAACTGAAATCCTCCCTTATTGTTTAAGTCCTTTAATGTTCAAACTGATCTTGATGTGATCTTTTGCTTTCACAGGTCAAATAACATCACTGCCGTGTGGCTGTTTTGTGGTCTTGCAACAGGAAGTGGTGACACGGGCGCACATTAAATTAACACGCCGTCTTGTTTGTTACTTGTGGCAGCAGAACTCATTTTCAGCTGGTCAAAGTGTGCATGTGCTGTTTTTGAGCTTCTGCTCTGATTGTTTGATTTATGAGTGAATCTCTTCCAGTCCATTAGAGAGATGCAGGGAGGGTGGCGGCGGCAGCGGCGGTGCCGGCTGACCTCTCCCTGCACTAAATCACGCCTCTCAGCAGCCTGTCAGTGTGTGTCGCTGTGTGTGACGCAGTTACACCTGTGAGAATATCTCATATCACGCAGCGTACAGCTCAACCTGATTTGCATATGAAAATTTATGACTAAATCTCAATCTGACACTCTTGAGCTCATCACCAATCATGTAGCGTGCATATGATTTCTGACATGGCCAGACGTGCATGTGCACATTCTGCAGAGGCAATTAATCATATCTGTGCTGTATTGCTTTTCCTTGTCACTATGGAAACAGTGTAATTGTGATTAGGCTTTTAATCAGCCAGCTTCCTTTATAGTTCACTCTTCTGCATGGTGAACATGCATTACGACACGGTAACCCAAACGATGGTGTTTCCTGCCTGATCTCAAGCATAAAGAGCTTTATTTCCTCTTTGCGAGTCCACGCAGAAGTCTTCTGTCGGAAACAAGAACAATACTGAACACAGAGAAATAATTTCTTCTTATTTCATCACTCGTTCTGTCTTCACATCTGTTTGGAAAGGTAAAATGAATCCATAAACGTTATTGTGGCTGAACGGAATGAAAAATGTCTCATCAGAAGATCTATAATCACATAAAAATGAGAAATGTCTATAGTCATGATGTATAGTTTCTTATGATTTCTTTCAGTTTCTTGTCTTGTAGGTATAAATGTGTGAGGTCGTCCTGCTGACTACATTATGTTCAATAGCAGAACCAGGAAATGCTTTAACATGAGATTCATCCACTTTCTGAATAGGGCTGGACGATATAAATGATATAAAGTCGTATCGTGATATAAAAAAATCTTCGATATAAAAATGAAGATGTCAATATAATATTGATAGAAAATAGTGCTGGAATACAGGAAGTTAATGACAGGTCAAACAGCCCATAGCGTGTCTGAACTGGAACAAACTAGCCAATCAGGTAGCAGTGTCATAATAACAGCCCGCCCACTTCCTCAAAGCAACTTCTTGCTAAACGCCAGTGAACACAGCGCACCCCGTGTGGCGGTGATATGTGAGCGAATGTTAGGCAAAGATGTCAGAAAGCGATGAAAAAAAAAAATCTAATGAAGACTAAGAAAGGAAAGCAGCACTGATGAAGCTGGGCTGTACAACAAACTTATTTTCCTGTCTGAAGTGCTGACATCAGTGTGTGACCCCGTAAAGCGGGTCACACAGCGGCTACTTCAAACTCGTCCCCCGGGACAAACAGCAAAGCCTTCAGAGGTAACGCTCTTTTTTCATTTTCCGTTTCCCCATTCCAAAACTAAAGTCAATTGGCCGTTATGTACACGGACCCAAACTACCATACAGTCTGCTTTTTCTGCTGTGGAACCACACGAAAAAAAACCAAAAAACAAAAAAAGCACGAGGACATCATGCATGCTGTAGCTTTTAGCTTTCTTCATTGGAAAAGACATGATGCCACTGCAGACTGCTGAAAAAGACGGATTTTTCAGCTCATTTTCAGTTGGTTACTTTTTATGTTCAGAACATGCATAAAGAAACTGTTAAATTTTAAATTCAGGTCACTTGAAATGCAGCAGAATCTTTGCCATATCACGATATCGATCAATATTTTTTTTAAAATATCGTGATAAAAAAAATTTTCATATTGTCCAGACCTATTTCTGAACATACACACTCATGTCCTTTCAGACTCTGTCCACTTTAAGCAATCAGCTCTTTGGTATTCTTCTAAAGTTTCAACTTAATAAAGTGTGTAAAAACTAAACATGTTATAAGTTTATATGCTGTAGTTTGTATCAGCCCATACATATTTCATTTAACACACGTTGAATGCCTGCTGCCTCAGAATTATTTCACCTTAACAAGATAATAACTAACCTGAGTACGTAGGCAATTGCTCAAATTAACCATGAGATACATGTTAAAGGACCATACCAGTGGTTTTGCATGTTTGCATGAATACTACCTGTATACATGTTGCATTACTGCCAACCATTTTCCAAAATATGTGTTTTAGTTTTCCTGTTATTTTGCTAAATCTGTAATCTTACAAAATCAAATGTTCAGGTGACACACACTTTAAATTTCGATGTTTTTCCTGCTAACACTGATGCATGATTGTAGCAGGCGCAACTTGTTTTTTTAATTTTCAGTAAAAGCCATTTTCTCCTTCTGTGTTTTCTGGCAGAGGCATAAATTTTCTTCCATGTTGGATCGGTTAAATTAAGCACCTTTGACAAAAAAAATAATAATAATAACAGCTGGAAAAACCATCTGAGCTTCTGTGACAAAGCAGAGTTGAGGAGAAACAGAAGGAGGGAAGTCAGGATGCAACATTTCAATACAAAACCCCGCACGCCTCCTCCGTGCACACTGAGCGTGATCTGTATTCACTGTGGCCAGGCGTCTTCACCTCTCAGACACAGCCAGAATGTGAAAAGCATCTTTCCCATTCTTCTTATCTATCAGCTTTCATTCCATAACACACACTTGTCATGCCACTCCACAAAATAAATTGCCATCATGGAAACAATACGCACTGGGGGACACATTCGCTTCCTGGAAATGAAATGTCCCAGAACCCACTGCTTCCAGGCACAGGGGTCTAATAAAAAGAGGCTGCTGCTGCCACTGATGTTTACTCAGGCTAATATATTCTGGCCTGCTGTTTTTATCACTTTCTCAAACAAAATATGAACAATCATGAATAGACTTTCAGTTTCTTATGATTGCCATAATGTTTATCTGAAGTGCTCTCGCGGTGAAATATGCCTAGTGGATGAGACTTTTCTGTTTGTTTTCTGATGAGTTTCACCCAGTTTCACCCCTCTTCTCCTGCAACGGGAGAAAGTCGGGCGCTTGGGGCAGCTACTTCACGGGCGAATGCAGCAGAAGCACCACGCTGATGGATACCTTAATGTATTATGAACACTAAGGCACCCCAGCGACTAGCCAGTGGATGTTCAGAGAAACCAGCTGAGTTTTCCAGGAAGGCCCAGCGGATTCAAGGAAGAAAAAAAAAAAAAAAANAAAAAAAAAAAAAAAAATCACTCTGAATATCAAAATCTGTGATGAATTTCCTGGATGTGGACGTGTGCGCATAGGACATTTTTTATTTTTCTGTATTAAATTATGGTGTGCATCACTTTGTTTGTGTCCCCCCTTGCTGTGTTTCCATAGCAACGCTGTCAAAAGCAGAGTAATTCACTGCGCACCTTCTATCTGGCCACCTGTTGTTTCTGCTGCGGCTCAGTTCATCTGAAAACGGGCGAGCGTGCTTTGCATGTGAGAGAGGTCGCTGAAATATTTAACAGGTTTGTATTCATTTAATAATTTGCGGTGGAGGCTTCTATGCTTAACATTCAATTCACCGTATAACTGCATAATACATGAGCACATATTCAATACAGTGAATGCTGGGTGAGGCAGGCGTGTGTGTGTCACCCAGATTAACTCAATCTAAAGATGATATTTCATGATATTACATTTTCGGCTGGTGCTTGACTCTTACTTATGATTGTAGCCTCCTGCATGCAACCCTGGCTGAATGCACGTATAATGCTAAAATTCTATTTTGGATTTACATTTGGCCATATTGCATGTGTTGTCTTTGTAGAGATTATAAGCTTAACTCCCCTGATGTAATCATACTTAAAAACAAAAGCAAATTTAAATGAAATTACAGAAATATAGCGTTCTTCAGGAAGACTTTTATGCATAAATTCACATTCATGAAGCCTGTGAATAACCTGCATCCTGTTTGTGCACAGCTTGCTACAGGCTGCTTTTCTGAACATTTAAGGATGCTGCATTGGAAATAACATACATTAAAGTGTTCAAACTGGTAAAGTGAAGATCTAAAGTGAAACGCCTTCAGAAATCACAAGGCTTTACAGTCAGATTTTCATGTCTAAAGCATATTGAGAATTTAAACGGCGGCACAGAGCATTTTGTTGTTTGGCAGCTGGACACGCTCGTCATCCTCTTGTCATTAGATCTCTCACGCTACTGATGATAATGACAAGAATAATCATGTGGTTTTAGTATCTTAACCACTCCCATCGACACGGCTTATCGCTCCTCCGTCAGGCTCTTCACACTGTCTTGCTGGTCTGAAGCGTGACATTTGAAATAAGGATTCTTCTGAAACGCGCAGGAGTTGCTGTGGTCCAGGAGACGGAGGAGGCGTTTGGCTTAGTCGGCTAAAGCTAATAAAAGCCCTGATGGGGTTTGCAAACTACCAGTCAGACAGGAAAGTTCTGGTGCAGCTACCATTTGTTTGAGCATTTAGGCACCAAAGCAGAAGAGATTTTTTTTCAATAAATGAACAAATGCATTCTCTGCCCTCGCTGTATCTCTCCCTCCTCTACCCCCTTCCTCTTACCTTTCCGCTGCATTCTCATGAAAATAGCCCAGAGAAAGTGCTCTCTTCTCTGACAAGCTGGGAGCAGTTTGCTCTCCTGCCAAGCTACAATGGAAAGAGGGGTCGATGGTGTGTCTCCCCCGAGAGTGTCAGGGAGAGGAGAAAGTGTGCATTAGCCTCAGCCTTTGCATCAAATCTGAACAAGGACGCAAGCAGGGGTTGATACCTTTACATTAACGAGCAAGTCCACTTGTACTGAAAGCTAATTAAAGGTCATGTGATCCACTTTTGATTGAGTCCTTCGTGTTGCTTATTTCCAGTAGAGTTTTTTTTTTTTTTTTTTTTNTTTTTTTTTTTTTTTTTTCTCAGAGGTTTTTACTGTTGATGCAATGATGACTTAAAAAGTGCATTGTGTGCTGTAGCATGAAATCCACCAGGACACTTTTTCTCTACCGACACTCACAGCACCTCCTTTATTAGTCTATTCTACACGTAGAATCACCCATAATGTGAACTGTTGTGTCAGATATTTTGGCATGACGATGAGAAACAGGGGAATAACACACACACACACACTCTTCCCATCCTCTTGTAGTTTGATTCTACTGTGGAAACACCTCTTGCACAGACTGCAGAACCAAATACTAGAGCAGAATATTTGTATTTTTGTCAGGGATCAAGCTTGGTTGTCTTTAGGTTGCAGCGTGACTCTTCTCTGCTTTTTTTTTTTTTTTTTTTTTTNATGGGGTGTTTTGTTTTGTTTTTAAACGAAAAAAAAAGGAAAAAAAAAAAACAAGGTTACAAAAATAGGCATATATACCCAAACTCATATGTGTATATATACTGTATATACTTCTACAGTCACATACATATAAAAGAAGGGCATTTTGGGGAGAAATATACTTTCCATTTCTGCCACATTTCCTCGAATTTATTTACTTTAAGCATCAGGGAGAAAGTGATTCTTTCCATTACAAAAATATCATAAATGATGTTGTACCGTTCTCCTGTAGATGGAGTGTCTGGCTGAAGCCATTTCCTTGTAATGGCCTTTCTGGCAGCAACTATCCCAAATAGATATTTTTCCTTCATATTAATATGTGCTGAATGAAGTAGTCCAAAAGGGAGATCATGCCACTTAAAGGTGACTATCGTACTGAATATAGTCAGAAATTCTGTGTAGATTTTACACCTAAAAGATTGTACTTTTGGACAAGCCCAGAACAAATGATACTGATTGGCTTCCTGGGAGCCACAGTTTCTCCAGCCTGAGTGCTGCAGCTTCTGAGCCGGTAATAAAAAACCTGCTCAGACACTTCCAACCAAACCTCCTCCATGAAGCTGAGCTTAATATCTTCCATTGAAATTCACAATATTTTGTCCACTTCTCTGCTTTTTCATCACAATAAAGGGAGAAGTAAATGATAAAAAGAGAATTGTAAGGTGCTGCATGGATTAGAGACCCTGTATGTATGTGTGTGTGTGGGGATGATTCATATAGCTGCTGTGAGTTTTCCTCCTAGCATTCAATTGCATGCAAACTGTGGGGATGGTACACACTCGTGCGAATGCCGATGTCAATATATAAACAGAAAAGAGTAGTTAACAAGGTTTTTGTTCATGCAGAACGCCTCTTGCACAAAGTCAATAATGTGTGTCAATTTCTAGACGGTAAATATCGATACTGCTTTCTCAATTTGCCATCTACTTTAGACTCCACAGCACTGATCAAACCTACAGCTGAGAAGTCATAATTAACTGTTGCATGCTGATTTGGTAGGATTCAATAAAAACCTGGTCAGTTTGTGGCCTATTTTTACTGTCTGAGAGGAGGAGTAGATCAATGAATTTTCCAGATTAAAACACTACAAAGGATTAAAAATAAAGCCCTAAATGAAAATGTATGTCCCCTTCAATATTGTTGTTTTACCAATTCTAATAGTAGAAAGTCCCTCAGATGATACAAAATGAGCTTGAGAGGATCTTCCTTAATAATAATAATAAAAAAAAGGCAACTAGTTACCATGAAAACTGGCAGACTTATTCTGTTGTGATTTATAGCAAAAGATTTCTTAATATTACCACTTTTATTTCATTCTGACTGTAGTAATTGCTAAACGCAAAGACAGGAGTTGTTCAAATTATTTCCTGCTGTCAGACATGATGAAGTTTGTTAGCCGGCAGTTATAGAAGAATGGAGCGTTTGACGCCGTTAAACGCCGCTGTGACAGCACAGTCAGAAAATATACATTATTATTGAAATGACAGAGTATAAAATCAACATTTCTACCCATTCTGATGAAAATACACAATCCTCTGAGCCAGCACATTGACTAACAACCAGTTGTCAAACTTACTGCCTGAAAGGAACAAGGTGCCTATTTATCTAAAGAGAAAAGACAGCATCGATCTCATAAAGATGGATTACGGCTTTACAAGATGCCTGTTGGCTGCTCTGTGGATGGACTTTAAAGCTGCAGGAAATGGTGCAGACTGCCAAACCTGCTGAAAACTGAATAATGCATTACATTTGAAAGAAGGTACTATCTGTTGATGTGGCCTCTATTAAACATGTGTCTGCCACTATGAGATGGGAGATTTTATGGCATGTAAAATGAAAAAAAAAAAAAATCTGCACTCAATCAAGCAAAAACCAAGCGGGACGGTCGGTTGCTAGTTTAACGCTTTTGCAGCCGTTTAACAAACCCATCAAGTAAGTTTTGCACTTGTGCTGATGTAGTTCAGTAGAAATTTACTTTGGTTGTGACCTTGAATGAAACTGTTTGCACTAAACTCTAATAGCTTGTTCAACCAGCGAGCCCACAGACCATTCTCTCCAAATCAATGCTGCCTCGGCAAAGTACATTATGTTCAGCCATTCAGGATCACACATTGTGATGAAGCTAAGAAGATACATCGCCCTGCCCCACTCCCAGCTCCATTTAGATAATACACCTTGTTTTACTGGCTGCACAAACAATCAGAGTGCAGGGTGTACTCACACAAAACACCTGCTGTGAAATGACAGGTGGAAAAGTGGAAGGCGACTGCATCGTCACGCTACTCAAAAATGGCTGTGAATAGTGCAAATTCAGTTCCAAGAAAAACCAACATGGTTGATTTTATGTTTCTAATGCTGCGTTCACAGACCTCGGAAGTTGAATTTTTCCCAGTTGGAAGCTCCAACTTCCAACCNAATGCTGCGTTCACAGACCTCGGAAGTTGAATTTTTCCCAGTTGGAAGCTCCAACTTCCAACCTCAAACCATTCCAGCCAGATGTAATCAAAAAAGCAGCTGAACACCAATAAACATTGTAAAAATTAATTAAGCTTGGTAATAAATGCTAACTAAAGTAAAGTTAGACTACAGGACTGTTTGGCTGTGTTGTTTTATAATGATATTCATCACTGTTTTGGTATTAAAATTTATGCAGAGAAGTAATATGAAATTATTTACACTTATGTATCAACGGCAAACAGTTATTATACAAAATAGATAGTTAACTTGGCGATATATTCTGATCTTTTTCTTTCAATTTCACGCAAGAAAAAATACTTTATTCGCCTTTTAGATGATCATTCACAAAGCTCGCTTCCATGGCGCCGCCATGTTGAGTGACATCATACTCGGTAAGTCGGGGTAGATCATTTTGTCCTAGTTTCCCAGCTGGAGCTCCGACTTTAAGTACAGTTCCAACGCATTTTTCTAAGTAAGAAGTCGGAAAAATCTGAGTTCCAAGGTCTGTGAACGCAGCATATGCATCCGTGTGCCTGCAGCGTTAATCATCCACTCAGAGATTTTAAGTACTAGCTTGAATATATTTTCTGTCAACAAGATCCAGACAAAAGCATTTTAAGTTGAAGTAGCTCGTCTAAAGGCTCAACTCCTCCTCCTCCTCCTCCTCAAGACAAAGAACTTCAATCTTTCAAGTGAGCAAAGAAAGCCAAGGCCAGACAGACTCCTGTGGCGTCTGCTACCAAGGGGAGGACTTCAAAGAGGCTCAAGTCATTTCTGCATTTTTAAAGAAGGTGAAGAAAGGACTGATGCAATAAAATCGGGTAACCTGATCTCAAAAACGAACTGTGGGAACGAGGATGTCTTGAAATCTGATCTCCAGGATGGCTGGCGGCTGAAGACCAAATATAGGCGCTGTCGTAATTGGGAGCTTTATTGATTTCTGGGCCTGTCGTCACGCCTAAGGTGACCTTTTGTTTGAGAATAATTGCTCTATTAGAGGGTTTATTCAGGCCCCTGCTGGGTATCTCAGACACCATTATTGCCCAATAAGAATCCCCAAGCAGTAAAAGCAGTGACCCTGTTCTGATATGTGGGCTGGGTGGAGACAGTCTGACTTTCTGCACCGTGGAGGCTTATCATCAAATGAGAACGCAGCACAAGATGGGTGCACCACAGGGTTAACATGAGCTGTAATACTGCTGGGAAGCTTGATAAGGTTATAACATATATTGCTTTCATTGCATTGCTTTGTTTCAGAAGAAAGGCAATTATGTTTCACTGGGATGTTCAGCTGAAACCACGGCAAAATGAAATCTTTATCCACATAGTAAGCACTTAAGAAATAATAGATGTGTTGTTTTTATTGTTTTTTTTTTTTTTTTTNTTTTTTTTTTTTTTTTTGCTTTTTTTTTTTAAACAGGGCAATATTTTTTCTGACTTCAAAATCCTCTGTGCTCAACATTAAAAAGTACTACAAGCTCCTCTCAGTTAAAGGACCATACCACCCATTTTGAATGTTTGAGTCTAATATATTCAATTTTCATACATGTTACGTTACTGACAATCATTTCCCAAAGGATAAAACCGTATTTCAGCTTTCCTGATATTTTGTAAAATCTCTTCATCTTTCAAAATCAAATATTCAAGCGATACACCCACCTTAAAAATCCATGTTTCTCCTGCTAATAGTTACTCAGCCTTATGAAGTCACATTCATTTAAATTTTTCCATAAACGCAGGTCTTCTTTTGGGACTATATTCCCCAGTGGAGGCATACATTCACTCCACGCTTTTTATTGAGCTTAAATGCTAAAATTACAAAACTTTGAAAAAAACCTGAATACGTCTTATTGGCGATGATGGATTACGTATCCCAAGAATCCGTTTCGTATCCATTTCAAGTATCAATAAGTTGATTTTAATAGCGTCCAGAATGAACTGAAACCAGTGGAGGTCTGGAAGGTAGAAAAAACATTTTGAATTCACCGTTCCAGTAGCATGCTTTGGGAAATGATTGTCAGTAACGTTATGTGTATGAAAATAGAATATATTAGGCTCAAAGATGCAAAATAGTGGCATGGTCCTTTAATGGAGACATTTCACAGTAATTTCAAGAGATTTCATTGGAATCGTTCTGATCAGAAGATGCCCAAGTTGTTTGTGGAAATGCTGGTCTGAAAATTTTACTTACAATTACAAATAGATAACGAGTGTATGTGATAAAAACTAGTTAGCATCGCTCTGTCACCTGATCTTAATAAAAAAAAAAAAGGCAGGTGTTGTTTTATCTTTTTCCTGATGTCACAATGACGTGATTGAACAAACACGTGTTGTCTGTGCAGCCAAAGTTTGATGTAGCTTCTTTGTCTGTGCCATAAAACTCAACACTCTCAAAAAGCTGTTATGAATGCTTCATAGTTGGTTTGGGTGACATGGTTCATCTCAAGGAAAAAATGGCCGGTGCAATTTTATGTACAAACTCTGTGAACAAAGCCGCGGCGCCGTCCGTGTTCCGCAGCTCTCTTTATTTTTATTTTAAGGTATTGGTCTACAATGAGAATGGATGCGCTTTTCACTGAACACAGCAGACAGGTCATCATCATAACATACTTTTTGTGTGACTTGTTGACTATAATCATATAAAATATCACCTGCCTTTTCCTTTAAAATACAAAAGGAAAAAGATTTGTTTGGTTGGTGTAAATATTGCATTATATGAAGCGATAAAAAGCCTTTTGCATTTGAATATCACTTCCAAACTTGAAATATGGTTATTGCAGATGGCGTTACAGTCACGCTAATGGAGCCATGGGAAAAGACTGATGAAGAGGAAGGTGAGAGTTTGTCACAGCGGTTGAGACTTCACACTTTTCATGAGTTTGTGCTGCAGAAGCGTCATGCTCCAAGTTCCCTCTGGCACCCAAACGGAATGATCTCATTACGTTTGGGCATAAATGGTTCTGAGTCACGCCGTGCTGTTATGCTATCATACATCACTCACGCTTGCTCACTCTTTTTACTGCGAAAACTGACAAACTCTGTTCGCAATACACAATGACAGCACGACTCAAAAACACAGGTTTGAAAGCTCTACTGAGAATCCATGGAAAGGCGTCTTTCTGCACCGAGTTGGCGTGAACACACAGCAGTCTCAATACACTAATGCACACTAATGCATTCTCCTGCCTCTAAAAATAGATTTCCAACACTTTTCTTCTTCCCTGTTGACAAAAGCCCATCAGAGGAGCTGGAAGACGGAGTTCACCTATTGAAGCTTTGCAACAGCATTTCCTCCATCCAAATCCCACCGTAATTCCAGCGTAATGAGCTGGAAGTCTGTTTTTTAAACCGTTTGTTCAGGGATTTTAAGATGACATCAAAATGCACCATCCTCCATGAGTGAAAAGATTTTAGTTGAAAAGTGAAAAGATGTGACTAAGAGAAGAGAAGAGAATGACTAATCCTGGAACAAGGATATTTAAAGGACCATACCACCCATTTTGCATGTTTGAGCCTAATATATTCAATTTTCATACATGTAACGTTACTGACAATCATTTCCCAAAGCATACTACTGGAACGGTGAATTAAAAATGTTTTTCCTACCTTCCAGACCTCCATTGGTTTCAGTTCATTCTGCTATTAAAATCAACTTGTTGATACTTGAAACATTCTTGGGATAGGTAATCCATCATCACCAACAAGACATATATTCAGGTTTTTTTCGAAGTTACGTAATTTTAGTGTTTAAGCTCAATAAAAAGTGTGGAGTGAATGTATTCCTTCACCAGGGAATATAGTCCCAAAAGAAGACCTGCGTTTATGGAAAAATTTAAAGGACTGTGACTTCATAAGGCTGTGTAACTATTAGCAGGAGAAACATGGATTTTTAAGGTGGGTGTATCGCTTGAATATTTGATTTTGAAAGATTAAGAGATTTTGCAAAATATAGGAAAGCTGAAATATGGTTTACGGTATACGAAAACATGCAAAATGGATGGTATGGTCCTTTAAAGAATCATAAGCATTGGGGCTGTACCATATTATATCGTTCATGATAATATTTTATATGATAAAAATTTGTCACATTACGACGTAGTGTGATGACTGATGATGTTCACATCATCAAACAGAAACACAACAAGCATGTCCTGAAATAACGTGGTCAGCCTGATGAATTCGTTCCTCTGTTGTTTGGAAACAAAGACGCGTAAAAGTAGATTTCACATCGTGTTTGAAATAATTTCACAGTTTCTGAGAAGCACCTTTGAGGATTTATTCATAATGGAGATTTTAATTGTCTCTAGCTCCTTGATTGTCTTTCATAAAGAACTTCAAAGTGGCATTTAACACAGTGTTTGTAACCATGGTTAAGCCCTTTTATCAAGAAAGGCTCACAGTATTTTATCGACCTCCTATATGAACCCTAGGATAGACTATATGACTCAATTTGATGATTTCAATATTCAGAAACACTCTCAATTATATATGAAAGAGAAAACTCTTGCAGTTGAAGGTAAAGTGTGAGTGTAGTGGAAAGAGTACTCTTACATGCAATAAAATCAAAAGTGTCATAGCTGAATAACTCAAGCATATAAATTACTATTAACACTGATATCTTATTGACCTTAAACCAAATGAAGGGCCAAAGACAATGTTATTAATAATTAAGTGGTAAAACTTGATGAATGGCTTTCTCGTCTTCACTCAGACGTCAGAGAAGTGGAGTTTTGTCTTCATTTGAAAGAGGAAAATTCCTGAGTGGTGCAGATCTGTATTTCACTGATATAAGCAGGAGCCGGCTGTGTAATTTAAGTGCAATTGACAACACTCTGAGGATCGCTAAAATGAGATCATAAACTTAAGATGCAGAGCCTGGGACTTGGAAATCTCTGGAATAGTAAAGGAGAAAATTCAATCGGGGGTGGAGCTGACGCAGAATCTTTCAGTGTCTCAGCATGGTTTTATAAAGCAAATAAATGCTGCATCATTTCAGGATATTTACAAAAACACTCATTATCAGTGCATAAACACAAAAGTCTCTGGATTGTAATCAAAATTGCCTGTATGCAGATTCCACCAAGCTACACATCGCAGCATTTCCAGGGAAATAATAGGTTACGCAAACACCTTAAAATGTGCGAGGGCTGATGTTTGCTGGTAATTAGCACCCTGAGTGGAATGCCAATTTCAGCAAAGTGCCAGTGAGCCACATTTTCATATCAGCAGAACAACAGCCATATCAAAAGCCCCAATCAGGCTTCCTGTTGTTTATGATGGCTGAACAAAGCTGGATGCTCATTTGCTGGAACACAGGCAAATTAAAGGTGCACGCTCATTTAGCGCAATTAGCTGAGCCGTGCACGCTAGTGAACAAAAGGAAATGCACAAACAAGATGGTAGCACAAATAATAACTGATAATATTTGTTCCTACTTACTTTATTTCAGTCTGTCTGTGCATACGCTGTGCGTGTTTATATACAAAGCTACACACCGAGCTAAAGCGTCTCCATAGAAACTAGGCTGCCGCTGGGCATTTGGAGTGTACCCAGGAAATGTCACGATGAAAGCCAGTATTTCAGGCATGGGTACTAAACAGCACTGAGGAGGCATGGAATGGCTGCCAATATTGTGACTGAGGACAGTCAGTGGGGGGGGGGGGGGGTGACATTGTTGCCTCTGACCAATTCCTTTCTGCCAGGGCTTATTTTTACACAGATGAAGGAAGGAGCAGGATGTGGGCCAGCAGATGCACATTTCAGGACGAAACTGGCAATATGACTGTGGTGACAGATGACAGGGAAGCGCGCTTTTCCAGTCGAGAATGATGATGTTGCAGCAGGCCGCCTACTTTCACGCTGCCGTCACCATAATGTGATGAGCTGTCACATTAAAATCTCTCAGTTGGTCAATTTGGAGCACCATCAGTATTCCCCGGCAGCTAGAATTATTGCAGCCATAACAATAACACTAAAGGTTGGAGGCGATAAATGTCAGCAGGAACACTGGTTGGAAGACCAGGCCAGGTTTTGAGAAACAGGCTCGTTCCTCTTCTTCTGTGCCAGGCTGGGCAGCCAGATGCTCTGATGATTTGGGCAAAGCCTTTAGATCCCTGCAGGCTACTGAGCAGCTCTATGTGCCGCCTGATAAGACAACTTAGGTCACAATTGTTTTTAATTTCAAATGCCACAAAGCTGCGACTAAGGTGAGCAGTAATCCATGCGCGGCTGCAGGAGTGATCACATCACTAAAGCCCCTTCAGACAGGAAATCTGTTAGGCCGGATTCACATGCTAAGCGTTAGCATCGCCGCTGACCTGGGCGTTCAGCGTTCTGCTCGCACATGAGCGGAGTCTGAGCTGTGCCGCTCAACCTCGCGCTGGCAGGAAGCGCTCGTTGCTAGTGACAATTTAACGGACTGTGTAGCCTAGACGTGATCTTTGCACATTAGTGGTTAAAATCGGATTTCGGTTTTGACTCAGGTAGCGACACGGACACCGCAAAAAACAAAAATGCTCTTCTTATTAGGAGAAGAAAAGCGAAAAAACGGTGAATGCGGGTGCATGAAACCTCACATTTCAGACGCTATATTAACAATTTCCAACCTGACGTCCCTGTCTGACTCTGATATTTTGCCAAGCAAGCACCTTTTTTTTTTTTTTTTTAAACCAGATCATAATACGATTTTAAAGTTGTGTTGTATACTCTATAGATTATAAGCTTCTTCTCTATTGTTGTGACGCTTCTGGTTACGTGACGTACAGCAGCACTCTGATTGGTTGCGCATTGGAAAGGTCAGTGTCAGAAAGGTGAAAGTTCATTTAAATGAACTTTGAGCGCCGCGTCAAAACGGAGAATCTGAGCGTTGCGCGGCGCTCAAGGTGGCGTGACGCAACGTTAGGAGTCACCACTCAGCTCCCAATACACAATAATGGAACACACAGGTCAGCGCAACGCTCAATACTTAGCATGTGAATCTGGCTTTAAATAGCTGCCATCATCTATATTGTTAAAATAGTGTTTTTGGTCTCCTTTATGGAAAAGTGCCATAACAGCTCTGTTCAAACATACCAGGGCTTTTTTAAGGACCGAGGCACAATTCTTACAATATTTCCATTCTCAGCAGCATTCTGAGATTTTTCCAATCAGAAATTAGTTTTTGAAAAGCTCAGTTTTTTAGGAATAACAAATTCCAGCTCAGTTTGTACGAAAGGCTAAAACAAACAGCAAAACTGCATTTTCAGATTTGTCTTAGTGTAGATATCGTCTAATGAGGGCGATCTGATGCTAATGGTGCTATATGCCAGCCTGAATAAGACACAGCTAATGACATTCTAAGCTCACCTCAGCTGTGCATATCACTTCCTCACTGCCACAAACAATGTCTGGAAACACGTTCAAGCTTCTCCTAATTCGCGTTTGGGCCTACAGGCAATTACCTGCTTATCATCTGGGACTAGCACTCACTCTTCTGAATGTTTGTCAGAGGTGGCAGGAAGACCACATCAGGACCCAAGGGGGACAACGGTGAATCTGGCAAAGCTCAACATTTCAATTAGAGACTCGGATGAACATGGCACCTCTGATCGTTTTCCTGCTTCATGCTCCGGGCGTCTAATTATAGCAGGTCGATAAGACGACAACACAGCTGGACTGGACTGAGGGAAGCTGCACACAAACAGATGCAAATGGAGACAAAACGTGAGGCTATATTAACATACCAACATATTAATGTGCTATAATTGGAATAAAACAAATCTGACAGTCTGGCCATCAAGCCTGAAGAATCATTAGTCTGATTTAATAGTACTAGTGCCTGTTCGGAACGGGCCGGACTTTATGGTGTGCGTCACAGCCTGCCATAATTTTGTTCCGCACATCCTTGTGAGCTAGCTTTGTTTGCTGTAGCTTTGTTTGCGGGGTCGGGTTAAGACCGTGACACTGGATTGGAGCATATGCTGCCACGCCTGGAGCGTATCCTGCCACGTGGACTACTTTTTACCAGTACAGCTCAATTCGAGAACCGCTCATCCAAACAACTTCACACGTGACACTGCACGTCTTTGGGTCCTGAGCAATAAACCTGCCGAATATCAACGTCATACAGTGCCGGGTTCTACAGATATTGGTGCCACAGACAGAGATTTCTGTGTTTATGGACAGATTATGGTTATAAAAATTAATCTGCAGCCATAGAAACAGGCAGTTTCTGGGTAGAAAAAAAAAGAAAAAAAAGAGCAACCTATTGTGATTTATTTACAATAATTATTTTCTGACTTTAATTAAATCAAATGTATTTACCTTTAAAACAATGCATTTTATGTAACTGAATTTCATCTGAATATTGGCTCATTTATGGAAATGTACCCGCTCAGGTTGATGTGTAAAAATGGGGGAAAAAAATTATCTGCATTCTCTGCTGCCTCACAGTCTGGAGGCATAATTACAAAACAAAAACGAAAGAAAAACCATTTTTTTCCACCAGAAAATTGCTGACCTTTTCCTAAATAAGGCAGTTTTACAGCAGGTTTAGAAACTCCTCCTGAAACGTTTTGCACACTCAGATACACAAACAAAAACGCACACCTGACGCCTCCACAAACTATGAGCGAAATAATAGAGGATTGTCATGACATTTAGTTAAACCATCGAGAAACAGAGGCAGACAGAAGAATGCTCAAAAGCAGAATATTTATTGCTGCATTAAATCTTCCCTCCCCTGAAGGTATAAGCTATTTCAGCAAAGAGCATTTAAATCATGACAACAATCATGATGAATCGCTGTGGTGGCAGCCTCGCAATCTCTCCTCTAATCTCCAATTCAGACCTCAACATCATGGCTCCATTGTTCATAATTACCCTTAAGATGAACTATGGCACAAACATGAGGAGCATCTAATTCTCCTCTAAATCCATCTTTCATTCCCTCACATCAGTCAAGGGCACTCAGCAAACAGGAGAAATTGGCCTATTATCCATTTGCATTCCAAAAGTGCATCATCTCATCACTCTTTGCTTTTCGAAACCTATTTTGACCAAATAGCTTATCTGTCTCATTTAGTGGCTGTTGTGCCCAAAAGGTACAACAAAGCGAGGGAGTGTGAGGGGAAAAGTGAAGTGAACATGATGACTGATGCTGCGTTCGACAGACATCAGAACTCAGATTTTTCTGTCTTCTTACTTGGAAAAATGCATTGGAACGGCACTTGAAGTTGGAGCTCCGGCTGGGAAACTAGGACAAAATGATCTACCTCGACTTACAGAGTATGACATCACTCAACATGGCAGCACCATGGAAGCGAGCTTTATGAATGGAAATGATCATCTAAAAGGCGAATAAAGTATTTTTTCTTGCATGAAATTGAAAGAAAAAGATCAGAATATATCACCAAGTTAATTATCTATTTTGTATAATAACTGTTTGCCATTGATACGTAAGTGTAAATAATTTCAGAATATTACTTCTCTGCACAAAGTTTAATACCCACTGTGATTAATATCACTGTAAAACAACACAACCAAACAGTCCTGTAGTCTAACTTTACCTTAGTTATCATTTATTACGATGTTTAATTAATTTTACAGTATTTATTGGTGTTCAGCTATGCTTTTTTGATTACNTTTATTACGATGTTTAATTAATTTTACAGTATTTATTGGTGTTCAGCTATGCTTTTTTGATTACTTTTGGCTGGAAAGGTTTGAGGTTGGAAGTTGGAGCTTCCAAATGAGAAAAATTCTACTTCCAAGGTCTGTGAATGCAGCATGAGAAGCAAATGCAGCAGCTGTCTGTAATTCACAAGAGGAGGAATCACCATCAAAGAAGAAATCAACAAGTGTGATGAATAAGCTTCAGCGGGGAAACGTATCCTTAAAGGGAGCATGTTATGCAGATTTCTTTGTTCTTATTTTTCATTTAGAGGTCTATTTCAAAACCTCTGCAACATTTTAATGTGCAAAAAAAAATACATCAATGCAGCTCTACTCTTCCTTGCTGCAGCACTGCTGAGCACACTGAATGAAACCAGGATGTTTAAGTTACTGTCTCTTTAAGGTCTTCTCCTAAAGAGCATGCTCTGTTCTGATTGGCCAATGCATCAGACCTGATCTGGTAACACCCACTAGCTGTGAAACACAGATGCTGCCAAACACTCACTTGTTGGTGTCATAAGGTACATTTCCATTCAACTATTTTTATGTGAATAATGAATATGAGCATTAGAAAGCCTGGATGGAAACACCGATAATTCACATTAACTCCAAAATGTGTGTTAAAAATTTATGCGCTTAGCAGAGGTGGATCAACTGATTATTCGCAAAAGACAAAATGCGAATAAAGTGGATGGAAACAGTTTATTCGCATTAAGATGAGGATGCGACATGCACTACCGAGTGAGCATGCACACACACACACACACACATTTCAAAAGAGCAGGTAGTCGTTAGCAAGCACCTGCAGAACAATGGATCCGTTATTCGTTATATCCAAAAAAAAAGTATAAATTTTTCACAAATAACTTGACACGCCGCGTAAACGATTGTTTTATCCACACTGAAAGTTTCACCCACTACACGGTACTCGGTACACTTAACGAGTTTATAGAGTGCCAATGTGCTATTGTTAGCGTCGCTAGCTTGTTAGCTGCATTTATAAGGCGTGTATAACTGCTTATGGGCTGTAATAAGTATTCTTCCACACCAAGGGTTTCATTTAAACTCTGCATGCTGTGTTTTGCTGTGGACATTAGTTTATGTAGGATGAAATCAACTTTGAGATAATTCATAACGTAGTTGATGGAAAAGTGCATCAATTCGCATTTCCTTTAATCAAATAACCAGAAATGCGCATTAAAAATGCGAATAAGTTGGATGGAAACACAGCAATATTTGGTGGGCTTGTCTAACCAAATGTATTGGAGGATAAATTCTTTTTTTTTTTTTTNTTTTTTTTTTTTTTGAATAATTATTTTATTAACATTCATACCTTTCATCATGGGGCTGCACGTACATTTTTCTATAAGATGGACAGATTTTTTTGATATATCAAAATTAACACCAAACTACACAAAACAATCCCTCAAATACACTTCCAAATCCACGACAGACTCCAACTCCCCTCAAAATTCATTCAATCATCCACTCAGACATCCCACAACACCCACACTACACTCATCCTCATCTGCTACATCCCCACTCACACACACTCAGCTACCCAAAAATACACACAAATCTGTCTCTGTCCTGCTGTAGGTGGATAAATTCATGAGTTACATGTTGACATAATCATGTTTTAAAGTAAAGGATCAATCAAAAATGAAGCTTTCAGGATCATTCAGGACTTTTGGATTTGTCTTACTGGATGCATTTCTTAAAGTTTTGTATCTTTGCCTTTTCTACTGAATTACTCAGAGTGAAGAAGAGGTGTTTCAGTCTCTTATCGACTGACCAAAAGGTGAAAAAGGTCATCATGGCACGTACTGTCACTTGGACAATCGATCAAACCGTTTGAACAGGATGAATCTATACTAAGAGGCTTAGTGAAACTCCAAACTTCTCCAGTAACACGTACAGACATGATGCAGAGATTTGCATATGATGGAATTATGTCATTGACACAGTTATGCAGACAAGTTCATGCCAGAACACAAAGTCCCGCTGCATTTTGTGTGTAATTCGCTATTTCAACTAACAGCTGTTTAAGCAGTCATCACTTTACGTCTTCATCATCAGGGCAGTGAGGAAGAGGTGATTCAGGCAAATCATCTCCGTTTCTTTGCTAGATTTTAACACTAAAGCACAATGTTAGTCAAACAACTGAACATTCAAGCGAGCACCCTCATACTTTCTGCTTTAATTCATCATATTTTCACAGCACCGAAGGTAAAATATCCTTCATATGAAATTCTGAAACACTCAGGATCCTTCTTTTCATCTTTTAAGTACACTGAGGTTACTAAGGCGGTGTTGACATCTCAGCAAACAAACAAAAAAGGCAAAACTGAGCAAATCTGAGCCACTAGAACGTCCTTCAGTTCCACAAAAGATGTTTGTGAAATGAACTAAGAAGTTCAGGAAAGGGGGAGGAATGCAGCAGAAGTATAAAATCTGAAATCTCACAACCAAACATCAAACGAATTGTGCTATAACTGTTTCAGATGTCCTCATTTGTGATCAATATAGAGAGAAATGAAAATGGAACCAAACAATAGAAAAAAACACTAAAAAATCACCCTGTGCGGTGTCTGTGGTCCCTTGGGTGTCTGTTGCCTTCAGGAACACCCACAGGCTGCTCAGCTGTTTCTCAAGATGCCTTCATGACCCAATCTGATGTTTTGGTTGTGGATACTGTGTGAGAGACTTCAAATTCTACTGTAACTGAGCAAAACCTGCTTTTCAGCATCTCAGTCTCTTCATTTTACGCATTAAAGCTTCCCAGGTCTGCAAGTCAAACAAAATGCAAAAAAAAAAAAAAAAAAAAAAAAACAGCAGCAAAATCCAGATGTTGGACTGGATGGTGCAGATGACTTTCACATTAAATCTGGATACTCTAAACAACATTTACAGGCTGGAAACAGAAAATGCAGCGAGAAATTTCAACTCGAAAACCTCCAGTTACCCGCATGTCACAACGCCATTAAAGCCCACACAGCACACGCATGTTTCAAACCCCACCCGGCTGAACGTTTATCAAAGTCTGAATGTTGATCTTTCTGTGGATGCAGAAGCTTCTCGCTGCTGTTTAAATTTTGCTTTTAAATTTTGATTGTCGGCGAAACACATTTGATTTCATATTTGATTACTGGCCGTCCCTGACTTACGAACATCCGACTTATAAACAATCCGTACTTATGAACCAACCACCATAAAAACTATTAAATTAAAAATTTGAGTTACATACAATGATTCATAATAATGAATGGTGCACTACTTTGCGACGCATGTCAAAACACTGCACGTCGTTAGCGGTGCAGCAGCCGTCGCTATTTTAAGTTGGATCACGCTCGCTGTAATGTAAACACTGTTCGTGTTTTGCCTTTTTTTCTTTTCTGTAACCTTCGTAACCATGCCTCCAAAGCGTAAATCCAGTTTCTTATACACAGAAACGTAAAATATATTCGCTAGATCCACACCTTATGTAACTGTTCCGACTTTGAACAAATCTGACTTACGAACAGCCGTGGGAACGGAACTTGTTCGTGAGTTGGGGACTGCCTGTACTCCTCTACTTATACAACATATCAAAGTCATTATTTAACACGCCTGGTTAGACGCACACACAAAGTATGACGCAAGTTACTTTGTTTCTTCGGGACAATGCCTAAAATGGCTTGTTTTCACTCAGTGTGCAAAGCAGTGCTGCAGCAAGTCAGAGTGGAAGTTTTTTGCACATTCTGTCTTCTTTAAATTACATCTAGCTGCAGATGTTGCCTCCATCTCTGCATTACTGCCACATACAAGACTCGACCTATCGCACATTCCAAACCCCCGCGCCGCTGCAGTAATGAGGGTTAGTGTGTGTGTGTGTGTGTGTGTGTGTGTGTGTGTGTGTGACTTTCTGGGGACTGTGGCTGGGTGATTACTGGAGAGCTGCTGCTGCTATCTCTGGCAAGCTGCCCTCTATCTCCGTCCTCTGTCCCTGGACCATAAGCCCGACTAGCCGACCATCAATCAGGCGGCCGCAGCAGGACCTCACCTAATCACGTCTGTGTTTGCGTGACCATGTCGCCATCTACTCGTGTGCATACCTATAATCTGTGTATGTGCATTCCTGGTGTGTGCAAGCATGCAGAGCTACATTACAGATTTTACAACCTACTACTGTGTGTACGTTTGAAGTAATTTTTCACTTTGGTGGAGCGTCATGTCATTGAAAATCCAATGACAGCCGCCATTTACCATTTCCTGCTTCCACCATTAGCAGTGTGTAAGTACTACCTTGTAACTATTGATCAACCAGTAAATGCAAATGTATGCTAGTACGTAAAAGCCAAAATGGTACAAAAGATGTAATGCAAGAGATCAAATGTAACTAAGTACACTGAAGTGCTGTACTTAAATACACATCTGAGGTACTTGTGCTTGCATTTAAATTATGAATGACTTTGTACTTTTATCACTACATATTAGGAATATTGTACTTTTTATGATCAGCCAGCTGTACTTATCAGTTACTTCACATTCATTCCTGTTACTCACATGACCTTTCTTTCTCTACTCATCCTTCCTTCTTTCTTTTCTATTATACTTCTTTCATGCATCCTACATTCCTTATTTACTTCCTTCACTCCTTTAGTCTTTCCTATATCTTCCTTTTGTCCTTCATTCATTCATTCCTTTTTCAACTCAACTGAAAATTTTACCTGAAGGCAAAACTGAGCTCTTCTTTACTTTGAGTACTTTTAATATTTGAGCATATTTTACTGCTAAATATACTTGACCTTTACTTCTGAAACAATTTGAACGCAGTCCATTTGCTTATAATGGTGTAGTAGTAATAGTAGTTTCTATTACAGTACTGCTTCTTTTATTTAAGTAAAGCACTTGAATACTTCTTTCATCGTTTTGTGATGTTAGCAGAAAGGGCATCACTATCTTATGTTGATGCTGCTCCTCAGTCTGTCCTGCCTGAGTAAGGCATGTTACCTCTCGGCTTTGTGACTGGCAGTCTGCAGCTAAATCACAGCAGGAGAAGACTGTGTGTTTGTCAGGATGAAGTCGAGTGTCCCTCTCACCTTTTCTGTCATCTTTAGACAGGTACAGCACACAGGTAGAGCCTGGCAGTGACAGACGCTGTCTAAGTAGCTTCTAGATGCTGAGAAATTGGCTTGAAGGGGGAAAACGGTAGTGTGATTTATGAATGACAGTAAGAATTCAGCGGCGTTTTCGCTCAGATTTCAAATTCACAGGTTTTTCAATGACTTTCAGAGTTTTAAGTCTGATAATATTCATCATGCTTCATCATCAGAGGTATGATGTTTCTACTCATCGTTTCAAACAAAGATACAGTGAATTAAAAATGAAAAGCTGCTGTTACTGTTATTAATACAAACATCCATATGTAATCTACAGCATCTGCAGGCTGTATAGTTAACCTCTTATCCTGCAGGGTCGCGGGTCTGGATCCAATCCCAGCATCTGTTGTGTGAGAGGCGGGATTCACCCAGGACAGGTCGCCCGTCTGTCACAGTACACACACATGAACTCCTTCACGCTGACGGGCATTTAGAAAACCCATGAACTCCACGCAGAAAGGTCTCATCCAAGCCCTGCACCTACTGAGCATTTTGTTGCCTTTTTCAGAGGTATGCCCTCTTGTTTAATTTAAGATTTTTGAGGCTTATTTTATTTAATTTTATTCCAACCCATATGTTTAAAGGATTTGTAAAGTTTTTTTGGCAAAATTGTGCAATGTTTCAGCTTCACTGGCTTTCTGGTACAGGAAAGAACGAGGATCTAATGAATACCAAAGCAGCAACATCTAATATTAAACAGAAAACACACAATCTTTTATTTCAGATCCTGAAATATTAATACTCAAATTTAAACACAGTTTATTCGTATTGTCTGTAACTCTGCTGCGGGTCAAAAGATGCTCCATCATCACTGACTAATAGGTGATGAAGGTCGGCAAGAAAATACGATGAGAGCAGAGCCCCCTTACACACATACACTCCCAGGTCAGTGTGTGTGTGTGTGTGTGTATCTGTGACTGCAGACACTTTCACGCATCTTTTTTTTCCTCTCATGTTAGAGATTGCAACAATAAGGCGATTCTCTGGCGAATAAGCTTTATATGAAATGAATGATTTGCTCTTTTTCAGGCCTTTACAAACATTTCTTTTTGATGCACGTTTTCTCTTTGGGTTTGATTTATCAGTAATTTATTGATTATAGGTGAAGAGGATGGAAGGAAAACACAAACCGCTCACTGTCTGCCGTGCGTAAAGTCACGCGTGATCGCTGAACACACAAACGAGCAGAAAACGGCGAAATCCTCCGGTTACAGCGAAACAAGGACTATCAGGCTTTAACGTCTAAAACACGCAAAGAAAATGAATTCTTCCAACATCCTAACAACCGGTCAGAAAGTCACCGCAGCCACCGCGCAAACACACCGGATCCTCTCAGGCTGATGCGTGTGTGTGGACATGTGGAGGGACAGAAAAGCGCATCGGTACCTGGTCTTGTTGAGCCGCTTTCGACGATGCATTGGCATCCTTCGCCGTGGTCATGATTCCCCACAGCTCAGAGGAACGTTTCGCTCCAAAAAACGACAGAAATCTAAATGTGAGGCTGCAGAAGCTTCATTCGCAGCGCCGATGATGCGTTACTCTGCAGCGGCCAAGGTGCGAAATAACAAGGCAAGACCAGAAAGGTTCACACACACACACACAGAGAGAGAGAGACAGAGAGAGAGAGCAGCACATCACTTCGTTAAATGCATAATACGGGACTCTGCGGGAACAAGTCACCATTCCACCCACACACACTTGACACACACACACGCAACAGAGACGACGTGCACGATGCGCTGCAGTCAATTATAAATGCAGATTGTAATTAAAGAGCGAAAGTGTATTGTTACATCCATAAGACACGCAGGCTTCTTCTGCAACATCTGGTTAGTAAAATATTAATCTCTATAATGTCTATATAACATAATGTCTGCATTACATAAGTCATATCATGTGGAATCCAAATCAATTTCTGTACTGGACTATAAGCCGACCCCAGATTTTGACTTGCAAATTTAGATTTTTAAAGAAACTCCCATGTTGTTCCATCAGTTTATTTGTTTAGCAAATTACCTGTTTTTTTTTTTTTTTTNTTTTTTTTTTTTTTGTTTTTTTGTTGTTTGTTTTTTTTCTGAGAATTGTCATAGTATTCCTGTGATTTTCTGAAAATAATTCAGGTACCGTTACCGGTAAACAGCTGATTACCGTAAGTGACATTAGCTAACAGTAAGTTTTCCGGACTCCTCTTCCTCATCTGAATCCACTGATGAAGGTAAGAAAAGCTTTACAAATGNTTTTTTTTTTTTTTTTAAGAGTCCCACGTGTTTCAGTAATTATCCTGTACCTGAGTCGATGCGGTTCTGTCTATGTGCTGGACATTCCTCCATATGGAGGTTTGGAATTCCGCCAACCCCCTGATATTGTTCCATCAATTTATTTGTTTAGCAAATTACCTGTTTTTCTGGGTATTGTCATAGTATTCCTCTGATTTTCTGAAAATAATCCACATACTGGTAAACATGATATTTATTTCAGCAGCTGATTACCGTAACTGAGGATCACGGCTTACTGGCCGCCACAAAATGCGCTGATAAGATGTTTAGTCAGGAAATACATCATTCTAAGGTATGATTTAAACTATTTTCCATGGGTAGTGGTAATGGGTAGTATTTCCACCCCTGGAAATTTCCTTCTCTGGGATCAAATTTGAATTACTCATGTATAAGCCGACCGGATTTGTGTTGTGAAATTTGGTAGCCTAAAAATAACTCGGGTTATATTGGAGTATATCGGTAGTTATTATTTCAGGAGTAGCTGTTGGCAATAAGCCTTTTTTAATGGAACAAATTTTTACATTGTATAACCTGCTCAGCAAAATACTAATATTTACTTTCTTTTTTTCCAGTTTTGATTTAATAACAGCACTGATTTAATAAGAGCACTGATTAACATGAGTGTATTGATGCACCAGCTACATACATCATACAGGAGAATGCAGAGAGCATTGATGACGTTTGCCTCATGCATGTGAAATTATAGTAACAGTTATTATTCAGGAACAAAGCTGTTGCTGTAATGTGCATGTTTTAGAACTGAGGCCAAATCTGCTTTAATAAAGTGCTCATTTTGCTGCAGAAATGTAGCCAGCCAGTTTGAGAATGAAAAATAATTAGGAGGACAAAGCATTTTTACTGTGGTGACCTCTTATCACAGACTACACTGATAAGAACCAAACTAATTCTTTTCTATATGGTTATGGTCCAATAATTACATCCTCAAGAAGTGTTTTCAGCCATTCTATTTAACAACACAAGGAAACGATTTGCTCTGATTTGCTTTGAGATATTGTATATGTTAATTAATATAGTCTCAATTTGGCTTTTGATATTGCAGGTTTGTGGTGGAATGAGCTGGGCTTGGTTAATTAAAGTCAGGTGGCAGCTCCGTGAAGTCAATTAGCCTGAAATCCCACATGAATGTCTGCTGTGTTCCTTCACACAACAGGTAGAAAAAGGTCTGACCCACATATCAATTTGTGATTTTTGTGTTAAAGAGCTGTGTTGTAAATTACTTTAGTGGATCTTCTGTGGATCTACCTGCCTGAATAAACCTCCACTTTATCTGCCATTTCCTGTGTTTGCTTGAACGTCTTTTGCTAACTCCCAGGGGAATGAGGTTTCTCTGTGCTGGTGGAGAGATTATGTTGATAACAACTGCGTCTTAAGTCAGGAAAGAAACGGAGCTATCTCCATTTTGCTGTATTTCACAGGCTATTGTACTGACAGTAGATCTGAAGTGATAAACGCAGAGCAATGCATTCTGGTCTAAATCTGTCCATCTTAATGAAGAAACTGGTGTCTTTGTATCTATGACGATAGGGCGTTGGTCCAAAAAAAAAAGTCTTAAGGGCGTTTTCATGCCTAATTTGTTTTGAGTGTTTGTTTCAGGCTCTGGAGTTCCGTTAAAACAGAATGTCTTGGTATGTTGGTGTAGAAAAAGATCATTCTTAGCAGCCAATTCACATATTGCCTGTCCACTTCAAGCTCTTGTATTGTTAAATAAATCAATAAATAAGATTCTGTCCAATGAGGGAACAGTTTTCTCACACAGTGGTGTTTGTTTAGAAATGTTGGTGCACTTAGAAATGCTGCGTGTGAAATGGAACTAATTGTTTATTTAAATTGGATCCCCATTAGCTGATGCCTCAGCAACAGCTATTCTTCCCGGGGTTTCAAACATAAAATCACATATTTATGTTAAAAAGAAAAATAAAATTAAGTAAAAATGACAAAGAATCCAATTTCAGCACCAATCACATGACCCAAAACATCCAAACATATCACAAACGATATAAACAATGCCAACAGCCACATCTGACCTCTGACCCCANACATCCAAACATATCACAAACGATATAAACAATGCCAACAGCCACATCTGACCTCTGACCCCAGCGACCCCCCTCTGCCACCAAGAACAGACAACCAGGCCACAGCAAGCCCAGGACACACACTGGACATTGGAAAATAAAACAATCTTACCCTAAATAAGCTTTTAATTGCCTTTTAAAAATGAATTTATTTTTAACACTTCTAATGTGAGATGGTAAGTTATTCCTGTACAGGACGGTCTTCTTTAAGGCGTTTGTTCTTGGTTGAGGAAGGTCAATCTTTCCAGTTACAGCTTGTCTAGTTCTATAACAATCACTGCGTTTCCATCCAACTTTTTAAAATGACTTAGCATTAAACAACTTAAAAAAAAAAGTGGATGGAAATGCTGCAGTCATTTTACGTCCATAAGTCATTTAAAAAGTTAAGATGCTAAGCAGAGTGGTTTAGCGGACAAGTCAGCTCAATAAAAAAATGACTTAAGTGGATGGAAATAGGTTAAACGTTCATCTTCAATATAAACCATTTTCAAATAAATACATTTGAGTTGTTTGCAAGTGCATATTCCCCCAAAAAAGGTTAAAATAGTCCAAGTCAACATCTTTTCTACCTTTAACCAGGACAAGTTATTGTGCATTTTATCAACCTGTACTTGAACAGTTAAGTACAATCCAAGCTGTAAATGTACCATCAAAACAATTTAGTCCCTGATTTCAAACCAAGCAAACGAACAGGTCTGAAAACACCATGAAAATCTTTGCCAGGAAACCTCACCACCACATTTGCCATTTTTTGATGAATGAAACAAAGGAAAGACCACCCAGTTTTACAGCCGTCCACTCATGACTCAAAAGTACGTTACCAGCCTCAACAACTCAGCCTGTGTTTACCATCAACGGACTGATGAATGAAAGTGAAACAACTCCACAGCAGCTAATCAATCAGCTCCAAAATAAAGACGGCCACTCTGGGCCAAAGCCCTATTGGCTGATGACTGATGCTGTGTGTTTGGACCCAGCGAGCGCACAACACAATCACCACCCGATTGTGGCGGAGTAACAGAGCGAGTATACAAACCTTGTGTCTCTGTTGACAAATGGACGAGAAGGTGATGAAGAACGTCCTCTGGGTGGATCCATTTAAATACACATCCCTGAAGTTACAGATGAAGTGAGTGACAGTTCCAACCTGCCTGAATAAATGGAGCATCCAGTCACTTCTCGCTAATCATTTCCCAGCCAGAGCCAAGCTAACGGCCAAGCTAATGAACTGCAAGTACTTGTGGCTAATTAAAACTTCAAACTAATCAATATATGCCGCAAACGCAAAATACTGGTGCATTATTTGTTCCTGATAATAATCATGTAATTACAGAAAAAAATTATAGCTACTGGGTGATTATGTGGCTAAAAATAATTGCCATTGTTAAAGAGGCGTCTCCAATTAACGCTGCAAATTTTCACTCTGACATTTATATTTGCGTTGCTTCAGTGCACCAATGGGAAATGCTGACCGACTGAGAATGATCTCTGGTGTTTATTCACGTCTGCACGGCTTCCAGTGTTTTTTGACCCCATATGCCAAGAAGAAAGAGGCAGCACACAGCAACCAAACAGCTAATTAAGCACAAGCTGTAAAAAATAAATCCTGCTTGATCTTTCTCTGATGGTTCACAAACTGAGTGGATGAGGTGAAAACAGACGGGCTGGTAAAGATTATCTGTACAGATTGGATTTTATTTTCATTCCTCGGTTTAATTTTAGAAGTAGAAGCCAAAGTAAAGTCCGTAAACAGTTGTTTTCTTGAGTTCTTGGGCTCCACGGCTTTTCAGTTGATATATTTTGTGAAGTAAAGCATTAAATCCCACCTCTGAATAACACACAAGATGATCACACACATTACATGGAGATCTGGCTTGTTTTTGATTAAGACTCTTGTTGAATTTTTAGAAAGTTAAAAAATAAAAATCACACCCAGAGAGCAGAACAGTACAGTACGTTCTGATAAAAGACTGATCTGATACAGAAACCTGAGCCAAACAATGATAAAACTCAGACAACTTACAACTTCTGCTCCTTAATATGAGTACTCACTCCAAGCCTATCGTTTGATTTTTTATTATTATCTGCACAAACATGAACAGAATGTGCAGCATATGTGCCTTTAAGCTTACGCATGCATGCATTCACATCCATAAAACGTGTTCCAACACACACATTTACAGGGAAAATGAAATCTAAAAATGTATATCCTGAGTTATCGCCAGCTCCATTCTCCCAGAACATAATCTGTCATTGCATATGGCCAAAGTCATCTATCTGTGTTATTTTAATTCCCATATCAAACCCTTCAATGAAGCAAGTCCCCAAGGCGCCGAATAACCAGGGGAACGAGCATAATGGGATTTTTCAAAAGAACAAACTTTTATTTAGAGCTTAAACACATTGAGGAAATCCACATGTAGTTTTGACTGAATACTTTGAGGACACGCCCATTTTCTTCTGGACTGTAGTGTTGTTTCAGTGAACGCAGGGACATATAATATTGAAGAAGCCTGAGCACATAAATAGAGCAGCATCTCCAGAGAGGTCGAGGATGGATAAGCAATTACACTAGCATGGCCAAAGGTCTGGGATTCATATCTGAGAGTCTGTTTCCCAGCAGGTGGTGGGATGCAGGACTGTGAGCTTCAACTTTTCCAGTCTTGTCTGTTCTGACACATGATGGAAGCGTTGGGATATTGGGAAAACATAATCGCTTCCACGTCTCCTTCCTGCCATGCATCTCCCTCCGAAAACTCCGTGTGACCCTCACATAAATGCAGCTCTGACCCGTCATCCTGACAGAGAGAGGACGCATCCTGATATGGCTTCTCCTTCATGCCAGGTGTGACTCATCAGCCTTCACACCACTCAGCCGTGAAATGTCAACAGAGTTGGATTCTGTAGCCATGCCTGTATTTCTAGGTCTGGACTGATGAGCATGTCTGTGGTGGTGAAGGAATTTTAAGCCCTTTCCTTATTAGCATACTCCCTGTTTATGTCCTTGCTGCTAAAAGATAAGACCGAACCTGAATGGAGGCAGAAGCCAATCAGGCCTTTCCAGACCACCATCTTGACTAGGAATGCTTTAAAAATTGCTATTATTTGGAAAGGCATGTGGATATTACTTAAAATTAAAGCTAGCATATAAAGCTAGCAAAATAACAGAGAAGGAACCAAAAATACAGGCTAATAAAGTGGAAAAGAATGAAAATTATGTCATTCAGTGTTTACTTCTTCACAATTTCATTTTCCCTGAGAGAAGGTAAATGCTAATGGATTTTTCTAACAGGTACTGCATGGGTTATCTTCTTGGTTTTGAAAAGCTCTGTTGTCATGACAACAAAGGGTGCTTCACAGGGTTTGTTGAAGATTGCTTAGAAGTCAGTATGCTTTCTTTTGCCTCACGCAAAAACTGACTTTCAGTCCCGTTTTCATGCTCAAGTCATTCTGAAACAGTCAACAAAAGATGTCATCAGCAAAAAACGTACCTAAGAAAATCAAAGACTGTAAAAGGCAACCTTCAAAGAACAACACAAATAAATTTAACAAACAAAAACAAGACAAGTGGCTGACTCAGTAGTACTATCAAATTTCTCATTTATCTTTATCATTTAGAAACAAGCTCCAGCTGAAAAGTCTGTGTATGAGAACTCATTCAGCACCAGACTAAAGGAACACTCCCACGCTGTTCTATATGCCATCAAACACCTCACGGTGCTGAAACTGGTTTCTGAAACAGGCTTCAGCACCACAGACAGCTCCAACTGTGCATTTAATCCCACAATTATTCTGCTTCTTCGCTTGCTTCCTTTCTTCACTTCAACCTACGCCAGCTCCAAATATTCAGCTACTAAACATTTTATACAGAAAAATACATATGAAAAGGTTACAGGTGTCAGTTGTAATGCAGGCAGAACTAGAAATCACATCTAATCTAAGACGTCACTAAACAAAGTTACGGCCTGAAAAATATAATAAGGAAGCTACTTCTGCTGCCACTGCTACTTTTTCAAAGTGACGGATTATGGCCACGATGGAATAAAATGTTATTTGAGGGATCCGAGAAGCCATGGGAGAGTATACAAACTGCATACCTTTCATTGCTTTTTATGGTTTAAGTGTCTAAGGTAGTAAAGAAATGACAGTAATGAGCAGCAACTTGAACAACTCATGTTGCTTCCTGAAGTGTGAGAAAAGGAACATCAAGTTCCTAATGACACTGATTGATCAGACAGAAAAAACAGCATGCAATGAAGACAGAAAGGAGTAAAGAGTAAAGCGAGGACATCGTGATCCTCTTAAATCGAGCACGCTGCTCTGACTCTCATTTTGTATTCTGCCATTTCTTACAGAGAAACAGTGTGTGAAGACACATGGTAGGAATAGAAAACATCATAATGCCGTATTAAAGTCACAGCATCAGTGCCAAAAATGAAGCCAGCTTCTCATCTCTAATAATGTATTTCTCTTCTGACAATTTGGTGAGCATAGGGGTTTAAAAAAAACAACATTCAGGCAGATATTATCTTAATTAACTTGATTGTGCAATATTTTTTAAAAAATGATAAAGCAGTGTGATGATGTTTCAGAGAAAGTGCAAACAAATGATCATGTAGAATTATAACAAAGAAATACACAAACTGCCTCCTAATTAATCCAAGCAGCCCAACTTTACAGCAATTTATTCAATATTCAATAACAGCGAGTCACAAACTTTGAACTCAGCAGTTTTGCTCTGGATTGTGATTCTAGATGGTGTAAATATCTCCATTATTCTACAGGGGCATTGAGATAACGCCCAGTTTGACCGTATGACTCACCAATGTTAAACTTCTTATAGCTTTTAGATTGTGTGAAGATGTGGTCGAAATACAAACTCAACAATATAAAAATAAATAAATAAAAGTAGCAGCAATTGTCCATCACAAGTTCCCACACCCAAAATAATGTCTTTAAATTGCTTGTTTTGGCAGCATAAATAGTTGATTAATCTTCTGTCAGTCAATTTAATCAATGATCTCATTTAATCAATGCTAATTTAAAATATGAGACGGCATCTGTACGATCCACAGCCACCACGTTGAAGCAGAGCTGCTGCATATGTTGCTCTTTCAGCCTCTAGACTGTGATAAATCAGAAGTCAGGAGAACATTTGTCACAGTGGGCCACATGTCCTTTCATTTCTCTCTCTCTCTCTCTCTCCTGCATGGTAGCTTCATTCCTTACAGAAAAGCTTTGTTGTGAATTTGTCACTGCCCGGGCCTCTGTGCTGTGTTAGCCGTGCCCTTGGGTTTCTAATAGGGCAGGCGGTGGATGGTGCTGAGGAGATAGAAGTGCAGCCTGGTGGGATGCTCTTAACCCAGATATAAGAAGAATAGACAGCTATATGGCTAAATTTCTGACAGGTAGCCCTCTTTTGCCACAGGGGAAATCTGAATACAGTAACTTTACAGACAAATCCCGCACTAAAGTGGTGTATGACATAGAAAGAGAACTAAAAGGTATAATACAAATGGCCAGGAAGGGAAACAATTCAATGGATCTTCTTTTTTTGGATTAGTTTTATAGGCTCTGATAACCATGTTCTACTTGATATATTTATCCAAGGAGTGCAGCTAACAAAAGAAGCGATCATGATAATATGGCTTTATTTGACTTCAGAATAATGCAGCAGCAACACAGCGTCAGGAGGGAAATGTGAATCTCAGACTCAAAAACAAATCTATACCTGCTAATATAAAAGTTAGCGACTTTATCTTTAAAGAGAGAGGAGAAATCAGCCAAGATCACACGCTGCTTTAAGAGGTAATTATAGAATACCACATTTCAAGCTTATACCCACAGAGTATTCCTTTATATGAGGATGATTTGATATATTAAAGGTGAGATTGTAAGAAGGGCGTTCTTCCTCGAAGCAGGCAATAAAGTAACTCATTAAAGCTGCTTGTCCCTTAAGACAGAAGATAAGCAGCTAGGCATGGAGGCAGGATTCTGAAAAGGCAAACAGAATAACCCCAACGTCTGAGATTCATTATCAAAATCACCTCTTTTATCACGCTTTCTGATTCAATGTCAAAGCCCATGCATGTTGGTAATGGCATTGGAATAACAGAGGGGATGATAAAGAAGGTGTGCAGTGGCGTATTCTAAATGGTATTTTCTTTAGAGCGGTTCACAGTTGTTTAGCCTTGAAAAAAATGAATATTTCTTTCACATGCTGGCCTGAACAGACACACAGACGAGCTTAATTAGCACCGAACATCAGTTCATCAGGCGCAGGTAGAAAAACATGATGCTGGACTGAGAGAAAAAGGTTGACATCCTTGAAAGTTGTTTTAGTCTATACGCGTCTTTGATATATGATAAAGGTCTTATAGCCAGAAACTGAAGTATAGAAGTTGGTCAGAAAAGGGAAGAGAAACACTGAGATGCTGATCTTCAAGTCCATAAAACTGAATGAAATCAATCAATCAAATCAATTAAAACATATTTGTTCTTAACCTAGAGGTTTTGAATGAATGGCAAGACACTACAATGTTGAGATTAACTGTTTTGCCATTTATCATGCTTATAAAATGTCATGGTTTCTAAAATGTAAGAGTTTTGAAGTCATGGTTCAGAAACTTTAGAAATGTTAGCAGCAGGTTTAAGCTAAAACGCTAAAACACTCCACTAGCTAATGTTAGCATCAGGTTGAAGCTAAAACACTCCACTAGCTAATGTTAGCAGCTATAACTGGTGCCTTCTTAGTTTATCACCATCGTTGGCATACTGATTTGTTGTTATTATTAATCCTCATACTTTTATAATACATATCTTACATTTGCACTGATGTGTCTCACATTAAGTGGACCAATATGCATTTTGCAACCATTAACCTTGTTATTGATAACACAATTCTTGTGCTGCCAGTCCCCCAAAACAATATTCTGATAAAATGCTTAATAGAAAGCATGTCTAGCATTAATTATCTTGCTGTATGGAAGCTGTTTTTCATCCTTAATGGCAGCAAATGGCTCCTTCTGAAGGGAAGAAAAGGAACCATGATACTATCAGTATTATTTTTCATGGTGTGTTACTAAACGGTAACACAGTTTTACTATCAAATGGATGAGTTTCATCATAGCATTTAATGGAGCCTTTACATCCAGACTTACAGTGGAACCTGTTCACCTGGTGCTACAGCCTGCTGAGTAAGACCTGGATGAAAGTACATTAGCTCTGATGGTTAATTGCTGGAAGTTGGCCGGCATAATTGAACATAATGACGTGTTTTGTTCGCAGTCGGAGTGGACACAAGGGAAGTAGTAAAGGTGAGAGGAACTCTGACTGCCTGAAGTCTCTCTCTCTCTCTCCCTCTCTCTCCCTCCCTCCCTCCTACAAGCAACCAGCCAACTGTTTGATCGCCTTGACCTTCCACTACGCTCTAGCAGGGCACGCTAGCTGCAGGAGGAATTCCAAATGGCCAGAGCAAAATCTGCATAACTAATTTACTTAAAATGGATTCAGTGAGCAGATTCAGTCTGCAAACACTATGAATACTGAACAATGAGTGACTGCAGAACAATACTGCAAACTGTAATGAGTAAAAATTAAGAAGTGTAAAAGAAGGTACAGCAGAGTGTTTTCCCTTCAGTAAAATTACCAACAATGGAAATACAAATAACTAAATCCTTTATTTAGGTTGGTTGTAATAACCCAAATGAACTTGTCCTGCTTATCTTCAGTAGGGTATAATACTGTAATTTCACCAAATAAAACGACTGATGATGGCTCAATCTGCAGTTCGGCTATGTGCCTGTCGTTGACATGAAGAACTCAACTGAAGTGTGTAGCGGCTAGGCTAACTCTTCACACACTGCTACAAAAAGTACCTCTGACAAAAAGCCACGCTTCGCTAATTTCACCACACTGTTAGTTCTTTCTGTCACAGGAAGTAGCTAGCTGATGCTGCAGCTATGCTTGACTTCCTGCTTCTTTTTTAACTCAGATCAGCTGATTGGCTCTTCTCCTCACATGACTTCTGAATTTCTTGGTGTTTTCTCGGCTGTTTTTGCTTCAGGTGCAGAAACAAACTTGTTGCGTTCCAAACTTTGGCTATTAGCTGGTTATCCTTGTAGCCAAATCATTTCCAAAGAGCCAGAAGTATCTCTCTTTTTAGGAACCAATTCACCAGGCGCTGACCTGCTGCTTTTAACTTCAGGAACACAACAAAGCCCAAGACAACAATTTACAGCAAGAAGCAGGTTAATCAGCTAAATTCAGGGAAACGGAGTGAAAAACTAAGTAAATGCTTGGTAAGCAATGACTACTGCTCTTATGATTTTAGATGCTGCTTCATTGTGTGTGTTAACTGTGTACATGTTTTTTCTCTTGCAGCTGAAATACAATCACATTTAAGTGAAGTTTCTAACATAAATAAGACAGGAAAGGCTGTGAACAGGTGGTGAGGAGGGTCCAGTCTGCATACCCGGAGCCCGTCCCCGCATAAATCACCACCGAAGACCAACAATTACTTTGAAGCATTTCCTCGACTAAATCCCGCTGTGTTGGTGTGTGCTTTTGACAGAACGACACAGTCGAGTTCACACATGGCAGCCTGAGCCGCGCCTGAGCTTTCACTTGGAAAATGATGGTCATGAATCACAAAAAGAAGAATTTAAATTACAACAGCTACTACGGCTGCATTTGGATGGCTTACCTGCCATCTGCTGAGGATGACAATCTAGAAATACCAATGCACACTGCATGTCAGTGAGTAAGGTGTGTAGGTGTGTTTTTTTTTTTTTTTTTTTTTTNACTCAGACTGTCAAATCAAAGGGAAATCAAAACACTACACGGTTGGCTGATCAAAGTGTCAATGAGGACCTCTGAGACTCTGCCGCTTCCCGCCGAGCAGAAATACAAGCCGCTGAAGTGAACTGCAGGCGTCTGCTGAGGACAGCAAAGACTTCACATGCAGCAACTGTTTTTCAGTACTGAATAAAATGATGGAAGCGATTACGCCGCTCTCGTGTATATTTATCCAGAGACGGGCTCAGATTTGACGCCGCTATGATTCTGCTGCCGAGCTTTCACATTCTTGTATGCACACTCTCTCTTGTCTTTCATCCCAAAACTGAGTCCTCCAAAAGAACAAGTGGAGTATAACCTTAGTATTAGTATCACTTCCTGAACTGGAATAAATGTTCTAATAAATCCTGCTTCACCGCCTCACTAGGTACCCTCCCTTGCAAATCTGAAGGGAAACAAGCTGGAGAAAGATAAGGTAAACAGCGTATGTGCTGCTGACAGTCACCAGCTAAAAACAGCTCCCACTTTGACGTAGGGAAAGATGGTTCCATTTACATGACAAAGACAAAAATACTTTCATGTTGCCAGAGACAAACAGTTCTCCCCGAGCCTGTCTGCAAAAGAATTCACACTTGATTGCCTTAACAATGGCGACTTATCATTGACGTAATTCTTTGCTGCCAAGTGAAGGTTTGAGAAGGAGTAAAATGCCACTGCCAGAGTTTATGGCTAGTGACAGTCCACCACCCACTCCCTCTGTTCCCTTCCATCCAACTAATGGAAAGCAAACCAGCAATAATTAGTAGCCACTGGTGCCAAGGTGCAAATGCATAATGACGCGGTTTGAAGGCTTTGGGCCAATTACATTACAGCCTGGATGCTCAGGCTGCAGCTGTGTGAGGGGATCAGTGTGGAAATAGATTCTCAGAGTAAACAGAGGCAGTGGATTAACTCACAGATGATAAGGGACCATTTAAAGGGCCATACCAGTGGTTTTGCATGTTTGAGTCCAATAAATGGTACCCTTAAATTACTAAAAACTATTTTCCAAAATAGAAAACCGTATTTTGGTTTTCGTGAAATTTTGGCAAATCCTGTAATCTTTCAAAATCGAAGCTCAAATGATACACCCACCCTTAAATTTAATGTTTCTTAAGAGACTTTGACAAAACATTTAATAGACATTTTGCTTGTTGTGATGGATTACCTAATCTCAAGCACATCTCAAGTTGATTTTTAATAGTGTACTGGAGTGAACTGAAGCCAATGGCTGCCTGGAAGTAAGAAAAACAATTACAAAATATACCACTCCAGTAGTATGTTGTGGAAAATGTTATTTTTGGGAAATGGATGCAAAACAAGCAAAACCACCAGCACGATCCTTTAAGTACACATTAAGATAACAGCAGCTTGGCAAAAATATTTCTGAATTATATGGACATATGGATTCAAATGTTAAGCAACAGTCTGAATTAAATTAAGAGAATTACCACGGCAAGGAAAAGCTGAATTTAAAAAAAACAAAAAGCAGCTTTCCATTCCATGAGCTTCACGTCTGCCTGACGGAGAACGTCACATCTGTCTCCGTTCTCTCATCTTTCTGCACGAAGGAGCAGTGCCGCAGCATTCAACAATGGCACGCTGCATCCTGTTATCGCCAAGGAGCATGCAGGAGCTGCAGCACCCTGCTGTCTGGCACCCCACCCTCCCCNTCCCCCCCTTCTGAGGTCACCATCTTATCACCTCTCAAGCAGTTTCATCAACAGACCTTTACAGCTGTCGGCCTTCACTAACTCTGCTGTTTATCTGCTGCAGCACAGTCAAGCGAGACGCAACACCTTCAGCACACACACACACACACACACACACACACACACACACACACACGCTCGCACAAGCGTTAAGTCGTAGATCGCTTTGCCAATATACCAAGTGTATTTTGGATTTATTAACTATATATTGCCTGCTGATGGCAAAATGATGGAGGCTTCTCCAAGACCTCAGCAGCATAAAAGACTCCAGAAAACCAGGAAAGTATATTTGATTTTCTCTGTCATTTGAAAGATTTCCTGCTATTAAAAAGGTGAAGGTGTTAACCGTCTATTTTTCCACCCCACTAAGAAAACAATTCCAAAAACACACTACATTTTACAGCCTGACTGATAGACTGGCAAGTGATATCATTGGCTTCTATTTTCTCATCACATATACAGCATTTTGATATAAATAAAATATCCTCCTTCAATACAGTTGAGGCAGAATAACAACCAAATTAGGCAAATGTTATTTGCTTTGGCGAAAAAGTAATATCTGATATATACAGTATATATATATATATATATATATCATAAAATCAGACAATTTAATCTCTTTTAATCAATTTAAGTGCCTTCTGGCCAGTATGGACCGGTGTGGGTATATGTGTGTGTTTTTTTTTTATGTCCCTCACGTTTTTTGTTGATATTGTGTTGTGGCTTTTGTGTTTTTATTGTTTTGTTGTTTTCTTATTTTATTTATTGTTCTATATGTATTTTATCTGGGCATCCTTGTAAATGAGAGCTTGTTCTCAATGCCCTTTCCCTGTTTAAATAAAGGTTATAATGATGATGATGATGACATATCTACACTATCTATCTATCTATCTATCTATCTAACTATATCACTTTTCACCTCAGAAACCCAATACCAGTTAATATTGCTGTAATAAAATGCCCCAGAACATGAACAAGTAATATTCTCAAAACCTGAAAAAGTGTTCATAGTGATCATATTCATGCACTCGTGTACAAACAATCGCACAAATACACACTCACGGATCAGAAATAGGCAGATTCAGTCAGGAGAAGCTCTCAGACTGAATACAAATTACTCCAGCAGAAGAGCTTCGCTCTGTCCTGCTGGACTCCAGACGCACTGATGAGATACGGCGAGACAGACCAGCAAAAACCACAACTCTGTGCTTCTAGGAAAACCTGGAATGGACGTGTAGCAGCCGCCAAGCCGCTGGTTCCTTTTGTAAACTAGACATTTTGGAACGTCATTCCTGTCCCACAAATGTTCTCTAACTGTACACAGCTTGTCTAATTTTCATACAAGTGAGGTCAGGATCAGAGAAGTGTGCCATTAACGCTGCAGAAAGAAAGAGCCCTGCCATCTAAACCATTATAATATAAATATTTGATTACAACATAAAAGGTCTCTTTGGTAAGTTAGCCTGGCCATGCATACAAAGAGGGGATTTGAGTCTTAGCGTGGCAGCACAGCAGTGGGTCAAAGTATTTTAGATCAGCATAAAGCAAATGTGTTCTTTGGTGCTTGTTAAATATTAACATTGCTTTGGCTAAATCTTATAATCTACACTGATTACTGAGTGTAGAAGCTTGAAATCTGTGCTTGTGGAGAGTGGCTAAAGAAAATGAAACAGCAGAGTTTTGGGAGTATTCAACAGTTTGTGCTGCCCATATAATTGTGTGCTATTTATGTTCTGCGAATGCACAATGTACATAAAACACACACACACGAAAATCTCAAATCTCAGAAGTGCAATCAGCGCAGTAAGCATGTGGAAATGAACAACACACCAACATGCAGGGATCAGAGAATGCTATTAGTAGACCACATGAGTAAACCACTCACACACTCATGTTCAAAAAAAAAAAAAAAAAAAAAAAAATGCAATAGTGATTTAACACAAGGGCAAAAATGCACAAGGTGAACAACATTAAGTAGAAATCTTTTTTTATGACCTCAGTCTTGTTTCTGCAGCTTTGACCATTCGGAAACATCAGCGCTGAAATACGAGGATACAACAACGCAAGAGATCATACAGGCAAGTTCAAAGTTTGGCTCGACTTCCTATTTACAGATTTCCATGTTCTTATTTTCATTTAGGGGTCTATTTTGAAATTTTGCGGTAGTTTAATCTCTGCAAACAAAACACACTGATCCACCTTGTCTTCCTTGTTGCAGCACCACTGTGCACACTGAGCGAAAACAGCCTGTTTTAGGTATATCTCCTCCTGAAAATCCCACTCCATTCTGATATGGCAGAAAACTGGCCTGGTGGTATGTCTAACCAGCACATGTCCAAATTATTTAAAAAAAAAAAAAAAATGCAATATATTTTAGTTTGGGTGCATTAAATTTCATTTTCACAACAGGATACTTGTTTAAAACCTGTCTGCCTGCTTATATTGCTTTCTGAATTGGATTCTGTTGTAAACTTGTCCACAGTTGTTACTGCATCCCCACAGCTCTGCAATGAAACTGGTGTGTAAAATTTTTATCATAATCCATAGGAGTTATGACCAAAAGTGCAGAAAATAAAACCAAGACTGTAAAAAATGCAATTTTGCTTTAAGCAGCAGATCAATGGAAAGCTATTACAGCCACAAACATGTTACATGTGTCCTCATGGGGACTCACATGGTCTTAAAAATGTCTCTCTCAACTGCATAGAACAAATGGACGGACAAAATGCAAGATTGTACACAGTTGCCGAATAAATTAGTCCGCAGTGACCAAAGTCTCATGAATAATAAAGGCCCTGAACTGATGTAATCCTTCACTCAGGCATCCACCTTGTCTACCATTAGACACAGCAATATCGCTCTCAATCGACCACACGACCACAACCTGCACAAAGCAGTCACATCCAACACAGATTATTGTTTCACCTGCAAGGCCGAGTGGAGGTAAATCCACTTTGAAATGAAAAGTTTTCTAATTCGACAGGTTTTCTAGTCATGAATGGAAGAACCTGGTGACCAATACTCTCACCTTGGATTTGTTCTAACTGTAGTGATACAATGGCAGTAACCCAAACCATTCCATTTTGCTGCATTATACCACACAGCAGCACAGTAACTTCTACACACCAGCAAAGCAACATACTGATCTGAGCCACAGTCTCCTCTGTTCTTCTTTCCAAAGTGCTTTACTGTTGTACCCTCACGAAAATGTGAAAATCTGAACATTGAAGAGGTTTTATCTGCAATCCATTTTATCAGAACTCGGAAAAACCCGATCTCCGACACAAAAAAGTGCAATGGAATGGTCATTCAACTTGGAATTCTGATTGTAGGCTAATATTAATAAAGGTTATACTCCAGCATCCATGTTTTTCGAGCAGAAGCTCTGGAACACGTTTAGATCAGAACTTGGGAGACTTGGAACTTTCCAAGTTCTGAGTGCACAAGAACATTCAACGCTCTCCAGAAAGCAGATGGATTCCGGTGTGCAGTGAATTCTTAAAAGGACTGCCTCCTCATTAAACCTCCATCAATATTCAGACACAGTGTCTGATGGGCTGGGTTTCATTATCTGACTATAACTTCAGCATCAGGAATATACATTGTAAATAAATATGAGGCTATAAAGCAGCTTATCTAAGTGGACCATAAATTGCCTATGTGCATTAATTCTCAGATCCACATCAGTTATAGCTGCTGGCTCAAAATAGCAGAATGCAAACACCCAGCTGACCGGTGGCAAAAGGGTATAAATAGTAATGCTGTGTAGAGGAAAACAGCATGGTGAACATCATTAACAATAAAAAGAACTGATGCATGAAATAAGAGGTAATATAACAAATGAAAGCTTTTAGTTTTGTGGATTTCATGGTTTCCATTTGCATGACCATTGGCATGTTTGTCTATTAAAGAAGAGGAAGAAACTAAAGAACTAGAATGCCATTTGCCACAGATTTCCTGTAATAATACCCTCCTGTCATTGCCAGAGCTCAAACAAAAGATGGAGAGAACTGTGAAGGGGGGAAGGGAAGGGGGGGTCGGGTCGGGCATTGATAAATGAGAAAAAAGGTATTGTTCTTTTTTTATGAGCTGATATAAAAAGACAAGACAAGGTACAAGGCGGACTGCAGCAGACTCTGCAGTCAAATTACAGAGAGCAGTCATGCATGAAAGGCATACATCTGAGCAGAGAAATGGAGAAAAAACAAGGAGAAAGTCTGTAACCTCGGATCATCTTAATACAACACTTATTCAGAGAAAGGCTACAGTCTTTTTCTTTTTTGGATAAATAGCTTAGACTCATGTTGTATTTCAAAGTACTTTATTTCTGTTTTGGCTGTGAGGAAACACGGAGAAGCAGTTTTGGCTTATCTAGTAATCTTTCCTGAGATAAATGTTCAATTTGGGTTGCGATCTGATGATTGCGAGGGTCATAACATATGATTTTTAACCACTCAGTGACTCTTCCTGCCTTATGGACGGGGGCGCAGTCATCACGGAAGAGGCCAGACATGCATTTGCCCAGATGAGGATCTGGTGACGGATAACTCTTCTCACTTCACGAGTGAGTGAATGCATACGTGGTGTTCAACAACAGAGTGGTGCTTGAACGCTTCGCCCGACAGTAAAAGAGTCCCTTGACTCTTTGGCAGGTTATGATATTCCTTCCTGTGCTAAATGACGCCGCATTTAAATATGCTCTAAAGTCCATCTCCATCACAAGCCTGCGGTTGAGGCAAAGAACTCAACAGAAAAAAGCATAGCGGCTAAGCTAACACTGCTCAAACATCACAATAATATAATTTCACCCCAAAGTTTGCTTTTTCTGTCACAAAGAGCTAACGCTTCAGCTACGCTCGACTGAGTCGGCATCACTTCCTGCTTGTTTTGGGTCTCAGAACAGCTGCTGCCTCTCGTCCTCAGACAACTTGCTGCTTCCTTGATATTGACCCGCATGTCTCTGCTTCAGGTGGAGAAACTCATTTGTTTTTTGACTGTTAGCCAATTAGCCTTGAAGCAGAATCAATTCCAAACAAAAGGTCGCTCTCTTTTTCTGAACTAATGCTTCAGGAGCTGATTCTCGACTTCAGGGAGATTCTCGACTTTTTTCGTTTCTCATTCCTGCGCATGTTATGAAAAATCCATCAACATGTCATCATGCCACAATTTTGTCAATATGAAAAATTATCATCAAATAAAAAAAGATATGTATTTATCGACAGTATTAGCATGAAGGATATCACTCTTCTTGTGATTTATGGTGGTCCAACACCTTACTAAGACACTTTATGTTGGTTTTTTCTTTAATTTATCACCCTTCTGTATATTGAGCTTATAGATAAAACAGCGACAGTGTTTTCAGATGTTTCAAACACAGGTCACTTTGGAGTCTATTTTAGCTGACATCAATAAGCTGATCAAAGCAGCTTTTAATAAGGAAGGTACACATTTTTATACCTTTCAAGCCTGCAGCAGTAAGTGTTGATACTAAAAAAGATAAAAGTGGAGTATTTACATATCTAAAGTCATGACAGTTTAGCTGATGACTGACACAAATTGGCTGCTATGAGATTTGAACCCCGGCTTTTCTGTTATGGGACAGTTTCTCTAATCACAAAGCAGCGCTGCCGCCCGACACACACATCAGCGCTGCATCTCATGTATTGTGCTGACATCCTCCAAGCTACACAACTGATAATAGCAGACTGAGACGGAATACTTCTGGTTTATGTCTGAGAATGACTCTTTGGTAAACAGCGAGAACCGCAGACATAAAATTGGCTCTGACTGGTTTTTGGCGTAACGACAGGGAAAGCCTGCTTCAAACGCTCTCTTTAAAAATGAGGAAAACAAAACTTGGATGACTCTGGAATGACTTGCCTTATGCCTTTGCAACTTAGCAAGTCAATAACAACTTTTCTGTAGGACATAAACAAAATTGCCTTTGATTGGTAGTTGGGAAACAGCAATTGGAAGAATACCACCAGCTCCAAGCATTGAAGTATATATATATAAAAAAAAAAAACATGCCGAACCCTGAAATCACCCTCAGTCTTTGTGAGCTGCTGGATAGCAAGATTAACACTATCACCAAGATACAAGAACTCATATGACACATTAGAAAAAAAGATTAGAAACACCTACAAAGAATCCGTGTGATTTCACAGTAGAAGAAAGGATTGCTAATTACTGTTGAGTACAGCTTCTGCTCTGATGAGGATGGAAGGTTAAAGGTCACGATAAGAAAAGGATGTTATAGAACACTGAATAATGGCATGGCAGGGGACTGAATCTGCTACAGGAGGAAAAAAGCAAAATGAAAAGGCGAGCGGTGGGTGGAAAAGACGGTGCTTCTATTAATGAACGAGACAAAGGGAGCGCCACAGGAACTTAGAAAATAAAGATATTCATACCGGTGAACTCTCTATTCAAGAGCTTACACCGCGTGTCGTCATCATCAACTAAGCCAGCGATGATTAAACTCAAAAGTCAGAGAAGCAGAAGAGTCAATCACACTAAACTCTGAGGCTGAAAGCCAAATATTCAAAATATGTACATACTTGTTTGTCATGTCAATAATACAACATGCGTGTAACGTTAAGGAGGCCTGTATTTGGGAGCAGGTATATTTCTATACCATCTATCAAAACCATACAGTAGGGTTCCCCAAGGGCCAAATTATGTCAAGCATGCCACTAACTAACACCACCTGTTTTTATGGGTTGATATGAACTGGAGAACTAAAGAGGGCTAAGCTAAGGGGAAAATCCAATCGTCCATGCAGACTCGTCCTGATTGACGTCCAGCAGAGTGGAGTAAAGTGAGGCGGAGTGCTACACAGTGCAGATCAAATAGCAGAGAGTAAAGGTCGACGGTATGAGCAGGTGAGAGTTTAGCCTGCGCACACATGATGAGAGATTAAATTGAAGGAAGACTCTCGGGTAACAAGGAAAGACTGATGTAGGCTGAAAGAAAAGAAAATACACTAAGAGAGACAGAGATGCACTGCTGATTCTGATCCAGATTTCATTCTAACCAAACCCAGTCAGGCTGCAAAAGCCGCAGGATTCTGCATTCAGCAGAACAGAAAGAGTCTTTACCCTTTCAAAGCCAGCGTCCTCAGGGGGACAACACAATATTGACCGGACACCCTCTATAGCACATTTCTGTCCTTCCTCCAGACAGTATCGAGTTTCATTAGGTGCTCATGTCTCCTGGGCCGGACTTTAAAGAAATGGACAAACTTTGAGGCTGGTTTCTTTCAATGCTAATCTGCGGTTCATCTTTTTAGAGGAACCACCACTTGGTCTTTTATGGGCTCATTACACTGATGTGCTGGGAGCAAAAAAATAAAATAAAATAACAGTCTATATGGGACAGATCTGCAGATGTCAGCAGAGCCTTTTTATCAGGACTTTATAGACACTTAAGGGAACCTGTGTTGCAGTGGTCATCTTTTGGATCACCAGTAACCTGAGCTCCTTTGCTTCCCATAAACTAAAATGATGTAACGGGATGAATATATAAAAAATAAAATATTTTATATAACCCTTACTTTGCTCTCTCCTGTGCATAATTTGGGTGTTTTATAGTATAGGACTACAACTAATACCTATTTTCATTTTTAGCTAATCTAAGAAAAGGTGCAAATTCTCATATTTGAGGTTGAATTGTCACTTAAATTAGTTTTCTGTTGATTTATCAAATAACAATTTAAGCACAAGTATAGCTAATATTGCAGGTGCTTCTTCAAGAGAAAAAGGTATAATCTGTTATTCAAATGTAAAGAAAAGGGTCATCCTACAACCACACCACCAGCTGACAAACACAAAAACTGAGATGTCACTATAATCCATCTGTCAGATCTCAGAGAACTGACTTAACAGTTCCACAGCACTGTATCTTCTATTATTTTAAAATGCTTTCTAACATGCTGCATGCACATATACACACTTTTAAACGCACAAATCTCCTGTATCAACAACCATCCCACTCACCTTCCAAAACCTCTTGGCCGTCTCCACTCTGGACGGTTTCCTGTGTCCAAGGCCCAGCGATGCTCCCATTGGATGGTCGAACATCATCATTGCAGCTAGTTAACTCCGTCCTCCTGCTAAACTCGCCACTTTCGGTCCTGGGGACGCTACAGCTGCTCTGCCAGCATCCGACTGTCTGCTTCCACACCCTGCCAGCCTTTCCCATTTATGAAGCGGCTGCCACACCCAGAGTCATTACACTGTGTATTTCCCAGCAACGGCATGAAAACAAAAACAACCACCAGTCGCACTGTCTCCAAACGCCACGGCCCGTACATTAACGAGTCCTAATGGAGGCCGGAGACAGTCACGCCTAAGATTAGCTTCCACTCTGCTTTGAGGAACGCTGCACCTGAGAGTCTTTATAAATAGCACCTTAACTTACTTAAATTTCATACTGTTAGCCCTTATCAGTGTAATGATGTGATTAGAGAGCTTAAGCTAATGAGGAAGAGGAGTTTTGGAGTCAGAGTACAGATGCTGTGGGAGTGTAGATGACGGAGGAGAGTGAACAGAGGTAATTCAACACCTCCATGAGACGCCACTGAGGGAACAATCAGTGCTAAACTGTTTATTCAACCATTAAGGTCCCAGCATGGTGGGCTGACAGCAAAGTGGCTGATTTGAGAGCAGAAGCCTGACGGTGTGCAGGTGTGTGTGTGTGTGTGTGTGTAGGTGTGTGTACGTGTTAGCACTGTGCAGAGCAGCAACACTGGAAACCTACAGTACCAGAGAAAGTAAAAGTTCTATAGCTGTGGAATTGGTTTTGGAAATGTTTGCCTTAGCTACTTTGCTAACCATGTAGCGCTGTAGCTAATATTTCACATAAACTATAAAACCAGTCAAAAGAATGAAATCAAGCTGCTTTTGCAATGATAAAAACATTTCTTTGTTTTTCCTTTTTTTTCTTTTTTCTTTCTTTTTTTTCCCCTTTCAATAAAAACCATTTCAATAACAGTAAACTTGAGTATCATCTTGGATCCTGCAAAGACAGTCCATCCATCCAACATACAAATTCTGTTTTTTAGTCTATGCCTGCAGCAAACAAACAAAATTGTGTTATTAGCCTTTAGGAAAGCACACCTAAAGCAAACCAGAAAAACATAGGAAATATATTAAAATATTTCCACAGCTTTTCAGTCGTAGTATTGTTTAGATTAGCACCTGCTTCACGATGCTTCATGTTAAAGTAATGCAGCAGGAGGCAGATCCAGGCTCCATCGCCGAGTCTCACAGAGTTGCATGAGCAGCAAAGTTGTTTTGGGACAGACTGGCCAACACAGAGAATCCAAAACTCCAGAAGTCTTTACAGCAAGTTAGAAACTGCAACAAAAAGTACAGGTGTAGCTGTTGGCCTCAGCAGCATCTTGGGAACTCCGTTCTTTTTTCTTTTTACCCAACTCCAAAGCAAAGAGCACCTTCAGCGCCTCATCTCCACACGCTAAATCCCAGCAGAAGCACCCTCTAGCTTCTCTTTTTTTTGACATACAGGACATTACAGTATTTATTCGGAGCGTACATAATTCAGAATGTGTCCAACCACCACTGCAAGAGCCTCTGAGGCCTTCGGTGGTCGAGCAAAGGCTGACAAACAGTGACAGATAAACCGTGCAGGGCTGCATTCTCAGGCCGCCGCGGCTGACAACCTCTGAAATGGATTACTAATGGATCAGATGGAGCAAAGACAAACTATCACAGGAGGGGAACGAATGGGGGAGGCCTCTGGTTGTTTGTTTGGCAAGAGAGAGAGAAATAAATATAGAAGCTCTGAGAAAAGAGAGCACAGGAGGTACAGAGAGAGAGAGAGAGAGAGAGAGAGAGAGAGAGAAGGAGAAAATAAATAGGAAGGAATGGGAGAAAGTGACACCTTTGAAAGACTCAGACAATTTTGAGAAATGGTCCACTGAACGCTCGGCCTGGTGGCCCACGGGGAGGAAAATCCGCCAAGATGTGGAAAAGCGCTAGCGTGTATTTTCCCGTGTCCTGACAGACTGCAGCGTGATACTTGTGAGATATTACCACGAGGGGAAAGCACAGCGAGCGCTCGGAAAGTGTCATTAATGTCTTGTCTCTGCTTATTTATTTGATGTCAGGTCAGAGGTGACGGGGGAGCTGATTCAAAGACTGTGTGTGCGCATGTGTGTGTGTGTGTGTGTGTGTGTGTGTGTGTGAGAGAGAGAGAGAGAGAGAGAAAGAGCAACACAGAGAGCAAGTGTGAGCAAGAGTGTGCGCTGGAGATTGTGCTGACACAAGCCAATCGCCCATCACATGGGAGGGTCAGCGGGGTAATGATCCAAGTCCTGCAGAAACCAGTTGCACAAAGCTCATTTACAAATCCTCTTCCCTTGGTGCCCACATCCCAGCCTGAACAGGAAACCCAGTTAATAACTGTCTCATTTGGAGGCTTAAATCCTCTACGGTGCAGGATTTAAATGCAATATCTCTCAGCTAATGTGACCTTTTACTTCTTGGCACAATGTAAAAGCAGCATACTGGTGATTTTGCATGTTTGAGCTTATATACAACTCACTTACATGTTACGTTACTGCCAACATTTTCCAAAATAATTATGCTACTGGAGCGGTGCATTTTAGATTTGTTTTTCCTACCTTCCAGGCATTGGTTTCAGTTCATTCCATTCATTTGCTAAGCTAATAAAAGCTCGCAGCTAAATACAGGCAGTTCCCAGGTTACGAACGTCCAACTTATGCCATAAAGCCTATTAAATTAAAAATTCGAGTTACATACAATGATTCATAATAATGAACGGTGCACTACTTTACAACGCACGTCAAAACAACAGAAGAACGGCTCTTCTGACGTACAAGACATCATAAGAGCGAGAGTAAGTGAGTACATGATTTTTTATATACTCCCACACACAATCTCTCTCTCTCTATGTTTATGATGTTTTAGGAAATCTGGAAGAGTTTATTTAATGTTTCTTATGCATAGAAAGGTAAAATATAGACACTAGATATGCACCTTATGTAACGGTTTTGACTTACGAACAGCCATGGGCACGGAACTCGTTCCTAACCCAGGGACTGCCTGTAATGTGGTCTGCCGTCTTACTTGCTTTTATGTTATTGTTACTTTCATTGGTTCTGCTACAAATTGGTGGAAATGTGGGCTGGTTTACTTGATGGCACCTTGGTTCCACAGGACACACAGGATGGTTCCACGGGTTTTTGCTGGAAAAGCACTATCTGACCAAACATTGCTGACTGGTCAAACAAAAGCTTCCCACAATCAGAGAACGTCTCTTTTTATACACAGCAGCAACAACGGTGGGGTTAATAAGTTCTGTGGACGAGGAAATACCCAGAGACTTTCAGCTGTTCACTCAGAATGAAGAAGTACTTCAGGATTTTGCCGTTAGACCTGGAACTTGTTGAACTTGATCTAAGTTTTTTCCACAAATAGAAATTTCAGGTCCTGTACTTTTGATGACATCACATTTCATGACTTCTGGGTAATGGAAATTTCTTTTCCTTTTGGCATTTGAGGCAGAGCAAGCTGGATAAGCTCTCCTTTATTCCACATACACAAAGTCTACAAACCTCATGCTTTTTTTTTTTTTTTTTTTTTTTTTTTACAAACAACTTCCAGCAGTTTTTTTTTTAGAAAACGAGTTCATTTCACCTTTACTATTCTATCAGCTGTGTCATTGTTCAACTTATATTCTTTTTCCAATTCTTTTTCGTTCTGTTCTAAAACATACATCTCTGAAGCCACAAAAAAAAAAAAANAAAAAAAAAAAAAAGAAAAAGAAAAAAGAAGCAATAAATCGAACATTTTTTCCATTCCTTTCAGTTCATATCTGAGTGTAATTCTTCACACACAGCGAGGTGTGTGTTCATCGTGATTCCTGTCATGGCCTTGAAGTTAATGGCTATATGAATGAAAAATAAAGAAACAGATAAATAAAACAAGCGGAGGTTTTGATAGATGTTGTGGCCTGTGACACACAACGCGTGGCCTCGTACTCGTCGTGTCACGCGTGTGTGCAGACACGAGTACGACTACGTGTCTAGGTAAAGAATACAGAGAGGAACATTTGTTCTCTGCATGTGAAACAACTGGAGGTGAAGTTGGAACTCGCTATAAGGTTACTGTATTAAAGTTGTTCCACAGGTAAGCGAACACCCAGAGAGATGAGGGATGGAAAAATCAATTTGTGATAAGAGACTATGTAAGATCTTGATCTACGACCAGAACAAATGTGAAAATAATCCAGCATTGCGTGTGTGTGTGTGTGTGAGGGCGATCCTCTCCCTGCATGTGATAAAGTGAAGTTATAAGCAGCATTCATCACCTAAAGACAAAATCCACCTAAAAACTATTTGTAACTGTATTCCAGCTAACACTTCTGTATCTATAGGAAATTTAGCCTCACCTGCTCAGTCTTTGTTAGGCTCCAGAGCTTTTCATTTCTTGGCCAATTTATGCATTTTAGGTACTTCAGAAATCTATCTGATATCAATATCGGCTCGTTTTTAGTCTAAAGGCAACCAAAAGGTTTTAGATCAATATCCGATTGCTAATCCGCATCAGGAGGCGGACTGAGAAGCATTCTAACCAGAGACTGAAAAGATGTAAATGTATCCATTGCTTTCAGCCACATATGTAATATTTACTCCTCTCATCTCACAGCACAGCGTGAAAGTACTTCACCACGATAACGGCATATGATAACGATCATTAAATGATCTCTGCTGCACGCTAAAGTGGCAATGACAAGCAGCTTGTCTTCTTCCTCCTTTGGACCATGTGTGCCTACTAAGATTTGTGTCTAGTGCAGATAAATAAACTAATGCATGGAGATACACTATATATGGTTTAGTGTAAATAAAAGTAATTAATATTTACATTATATTTATATTACATTTACCTTATCTCCATTTTATTAGGATATGAGGACATTGGCTTTTTCTTAGCTATCCATTAGCTCCATTTTGCCATGTAACCACATTTCTGCCCAGATTGTGCTACGATTTTAAAGTTATGTTATACAACTTGGGAAACTGCACTATGCAGGTTTTGAGCTTCTCCTCATTGTTTGCTTCTGCTTACACTGTTCTCTCATTGGTTGCACGTCAGATTGAATGTGGTTGGACTTTGAGCGCAGTGGCAGATGGGAGAATCTAAGCAATGCTGAGGCTGCATTGCTGCAAGGTTTGGAGTCGCTGCTCAGTTTCCAGTATGGCAGAGCGCTCAGCTCAGAGCTTATCATGTGAAAGCACAAGATGAGACACATGAGAGGCTTCATGCAATTAGATCAACTGGATTTAGTCAATTTTGGAGTTTGTGAGGGAACAATATGCAAAGAGAAAAAAAAAAATCATCCAGCATGCCGTCGTTATTTCAACTACATTCTCGCCATATAAATGATTCATCTGATTTTTGCTAATTAAAACTTGATGATGCAGCGATTAAGATCATTTCAAAGCAGAAAAAGATGTCAAGGCAAGGCCGTAATTATAATATATACTGAGGGAAGGACACGTCCCCCCAATATCCTAATATGCTCAAAATGTCCCCCCAAATATATTCATATAAAAATTATAAATTTAAAAAAATTGCTATGCTACGACAGGAAACCACACACCACTGTCCAAAATAATCATTAGCAAATGTANAATTGCTATGCTACGACAGGAAACCACACACCACTGTCCAAAATAATCATTAGCAAATGTAATCATAACTAAAGTTAACAAATTACCATTTTAATTAATACCAGTTCTAGCATTATAGTGGTTTATTTATGTTTTGTTATGAATTTTTCATGTTCAGAGACATTTATGCTCAGAGACCTTAAATTTATTTTGAAATTATGGGTTTGTTTCTGCTTGGTTAACGGTGCAGAAGTCACTGATGATGTAAGTTGTAATATGACTGCTTAGCAATAATATTACAACTTAATATTATAATTGAGTTATTATGCTACATGAACCTTATAGCAGCAGCTATAAGGTTCATGTAGCATAATAACTCCATTGTTTCTGTCATGATGTTGCACTGTCTAGTCGATGTTACGTGTATTTACAGCTGTAATGTTGGTAAAGACTTGTTTCAGTAATTAGCATTAGCCTGCCCTGTTCAGAAATTAGCCTTGCTAAGAGGAGTTTTAGGGCCCTGAGGAACATTAAGACATGGCTGGAGAGCATTAACAAAAAAAAAAAAAAAAAAANGGGGGGGGGGGTGTTGGTAGATTTTGTCTCCCCCAATGTTGACACCATGGCTACAGCTTTGCATCAAGTGACGGCTGAGTTTCTGCCAAAGTGGCTGTTAGCTAACAAGTTAGTCCAGCCTCTCCTCACCCAGTATAACCATGTTTACGCAGAGACTCTGCTCATGAGAACTCATTTCATCTGAAATAAAGAGACATGTAGCTCTGACTACACAGTCACGACCTGCGTCTGCGACAGGAGACCAGGGTGCTGCTGTAATGTTACGCCTCAGAGAGCTGATGCCATTCAACAGGACATCAGGTCAAAAAGGCAACCATGAGGAGAGGAAAGAAGAGAAACGGATGAGAGGAGGAAGGGCTGGGCGGTGGTGATGGTCGGTGCAGTTCTATTCAGAAACTCCCAGCAGCTCAGTGGAAAAAGAAAAATCTATTTGACTTTGTGAAGCACAAAACTCCGGAAACTATCCAAACTCCATGATGGATCAAAGGATATAAATAGATTTACGGGCTTTGGCGGGATGCTAAGCTAGGTGTGTTAACTAACACCAAATGCCAGCAGGAGGCAAACTCTAATTGGCTGCATGATTGCCATGCTATTCTGAGCACCAGTGACAGAGGTTTAACAAGTTATAAAATCCTTAAATTAATGGAGGAAGAGTCAAATTAAAATTGCTGCATTAAGAGTTTAATTCCTGGATTAATATTTTTTTAGTCAAGTATAAACAGTAAATTGTATACAAATAACTTAAGAATCAAATAATGGTGAATATGTGTAGAGTTTAGTTTCTCTACCATTTAGGGATTTTCATGTTTTCAGATGGAAAGAAGAAAGAAAGAAAAGAAGAACTTAGGAAGAAAAGAAGTCAATCAGGACAGTTAGGATATAATAAAAGAGGAAATTAAGGAAAAATTATGAATGAAGAGGAAAAATACTGAGTTTAACTTAAACTCGCAACTCAGAATTTCTGAGCTCCAACTGGGAAAAGCCAAAGAAAACGTTCCCTCAAGTCAGAATTCCTACTCAGAACGTTGGGCAACATTCCTCAAGTTCAGTACAGGAAGTCCCCGGGTTGCGAATGAGTTCCGTGCCCACGGCTGTTCGTAAGTCGGATTTGTTTGTAAGTCGGAACAGTTACGTANTGAGTTCCGTGCCCACGGCTGTTCGTAAGTCGGATTTGTTTGTAAGTCGGAACAGTTACGTAAGGTGTGTATCTAGCGTATATTTTACTTAGGTATGTATCTAGTGTATATATTTTACTTACATATGTATCCATTTTTACTTATTTTACCTTTCTATGCATAAGAAACATTAACGAAACACTTCCAGATAAACTAAAACATCGTAAACATAGGGAGAGAGAGAGAGAGAGTGTGTGTGTGTGTGTGTGTGTGTGTGTGTGTGNGTATGTTAACACTCTGGCTCCTTGATGTCTTGCACGTTGGAAGAGGCATTCTTCTGTTGTTTTGACGTGCATCATAAAGTAGTGCGCCGTTTATTATTACGAATCATTGTATGTAACTTGAATTTTTCATTTAATAGGCTTTACAGCGGTAGGTTCATAAGTACGGGTCGTTTGTAAGTCGGGGACTGCCTGTACAGATTACGTCAGCAAACATGACGCTATGACGTACAGCGTCCTCCGGCTGAGTGTCGCTTAATAATGGAAACAACTTAAGTCGCTTTTTCTTGAGTCGACTTTCATTAAGTCGTTTAAAAAAAACAAAAGACTTTTAGTTGGATGGAAACACAGCATACTTTAGGGTTATCCAATCAGAGTCATTACCTGATGATTCTGAGTATGTGTGTGTGTGTGTGTGCGCGCACGTATGCAGAGCGTGTGGTCACATGCTTCAAAAGCAGCGTGCGTTGTCAGTCGTGATGATCAGGATCTTTGTGTGTATGTGACATGAACACTTTATTACTACTTCACAGGCTTCACATTAATAATGCAGCACTCACACTTTGTTCCATCACAGATGAATACACAGCTGTCATGTTCCCTAACCCACCTCTGGACCCAGACACAAACTGCAACCGTTTCTCCGCTTCCATATCAAAGAACATGCGTGAGCGTGCCCTGAGATTTCAGCATTTAAGGCAGGACTGTTAAAAGCATTTCACCCAACACCTGGAAGAACGAATCCACGAAAAAGCAAAGTCTGGAGGAGAGAGGCATCCCTTCTTCAGCGTGAAAGAAAGAAGTCAGATTACGTGACATGCCGTGCAGCGTTCTGCTTTGTTACCTGCAAGGAAATTCTGCCCTTGCTAACATCTTATGTTGAATACTAAGCAGCGCGTTGAACGTCCTGACTTCTCATCCGATAAAGAACACACACGATAGGACATATATATACCTATACATTTACTCTTGATGTGGGTCAGTGGTTCATACTGCTTATTACTCTGACATCATAGTCTTATGTCATATATTTATGAAGCTTAAAGGACCATACCGGCCATTTTGCATGTTTGAGCCTAATATATTAAATTTTTATACACGTAACATTACTGAAAACCATTTCCCAAAGCATACTACTGGAACAGTGAATTAAAAATGTTTTTTCTATCTTCCAGACCGTCATTGGTTTCAGTTTATTATGGTACGCCGTTAAAAGCAGTTTGTTGATACTTGAAACATTCTTAGGATAGGTAATCCATCATCACCAACAAGACGTGTATTAAGATTTTTTTTTAAGAAGTTACGTAATTTTAGAGTTTAAGCGCAATAAAAAGCGTGGAGTGATCTGTGGTGCATTCAAGTGATGTAGTGAAGAACTGACAACAGGAAGCATTTTCAGATCATGCCACATTTTTTATTGCACTTAAACGCTAATATTATGTAACTTGGAAAAAAACTGAATAAACATCTTGTTCATGATGATGGATTATCTATCCCAAGAACGTTTCAAGTATCAACAAGTTGATTTTAATAGCAGAATGAACTGAAACCAATGGCGGTCTGGAAGGTAGGAATTTTTTTTAGTATACTTTGGGAAATTATTATCAGTAACTTTACGTGTATGAAAATTGAATATATTAGGCTCAAACATGCAAAATGGCCGGTATGGTCCTTTAAGGNCGTGTATGAAAATTGAATATATTAGGCTCAAACATGCAAAATGGCCGGTATGGTCCTTTAAGGTATTCTTGCTCAAACTAAATATATAGTTGTTGAGTATCAAGGCTTGAATGATGGGTCTAAAAACTTTCAATTTCTACATCGTTGAAGAAAAACAGCATTGATTAGGTAGAGTTTAGATAATTACATGGTAACCAATGTCTCCATCTATTTGCTCATTATTTTCCAATCAGTGATCATTTGACGTCATTGACATCGTTGTCGTCATTAAATGGATTAGGATTCTGCTGCAGGAATAGTTGGACTCATTTCTGTTGATGCTTTAATACTTTTTTAATGCGACAAAACTGGAATACAGAATGATTTAATAGGATTCTGTGGTTTGCTGAATATACGACGCATTGCATAATCTAAGAATGAGGTAACATTATACTTAGATTATATGTTTATTATATGGTTGAATAAATTGATTTACAATTATAGGTCTGTTAATCGGATTGAGCGTACTCTGATTTATGCTGATTTCAGTCTAATTATGATTTTACGTGACGTTTGAAAAAGAAATTTATTTATTACCTTAAACTGAGTCTAATCAAAGTTTTAACATGCATGAAAACATACTGATAACTAAAGTATAGATATATTATAGTAACAATAACACATTAAACAGCAACAAATTTAAGATGTGAGAAATGAGTCGCGTCAATTCTGAGATTTTACGACTGTCATTTAAACAGCATTACAGCATAATTACAGCTTTCATCATGACATCTCGTTCTGTGGTTGCACGTTGTGACAGACAGACATGTTGCAATCTAACATGCAAACGTCATGAGATAGTTATGATTTGATATGTGTTGATTGAAGTTCTGTTTGCTGCAGAGTTTTTGCGTCTGCGGAATGTGTGTTCAGATCTTTCTAAGTGGGTTAGGTTCACTCTAACGCCTGTGCAGTGGACACAGTGTTGACTTTTACACTCAGATATTTGCTGTGTCTATTGAAGATGCTGCCAGAGGAGAAACTGGTGCCTGTGCTGCTTTGATGATGGATTTCTCCCTGTATGTTTGCTGAAAGTTGAGGCAATGCTATCTCTCAAAAGAAGCCATTATCCTTTGATGTTAACACGCTGATAACAAACGAATGCTGGCGTTCACAGATAGCTGAAACAGCTTGATATTCTAGATACACTAAAAGTGACTTAATGTGATGTCATGTCATCTATCATTGGTCAGTTATCCTCAGGAAGAAGAAAAGAAGAAGAAAATGCTAAATACTTTGCAGACAGTACTTGAATTTGTTTAAGCGGATTTTTCTTTTAATCCAATGTGTTTTACAGGAGGATGGGCCATTCAATATTGAAGGACTATACCTCCCATTTTGCATGTTTGAGCCTAATATATTCAATTTTCATACATGTTACATTACTGACAATCATTTCCCAAAGGATAAAACCATATTTCAGCTTTCCTGATATTTTGCAAAATCTCTTAATCTTTCAAAATCAAATATTTAAGTGATACACCCACCTTAAAAATCCATGTTTCTCCTGCTAATAGTTACACAGCCTTATGAAGTCACGGTCCTTTAAATTTTTCCATAAACGCAGGTCTTCTTTTGGGACTATATTCCCCGGTGGAGGCATACATTCACTCCACGCTTTTTATTGAGCTTAAACACTAAAATTACAAAACTTGGAAAAAAACCCTGAATACGTCTTGTTGGTGATGATGGATTACCTATCCCAAGAACGTTTCAAGTATCAACAAGTTGATTTTAATAGCAGAATGAACTGAAACCAATGGAGGTCTGGAAGGTAGGAAAAACATTTTTAATTCACCATTCTAGTAGTATGCTTTGGGAAATGATTGTTAGTAACGTTACATGTATGAAAATTGAATATATTAGGCTCAAACATGCAAAATGAGTGGTATGGTCCTTTAACATGACTAGCCCTGGTATTATTACTTCTTCCTGCTGATCCACTGACCCTAAGGAAAGAATCGGGTGATGGCGTCTGCTGTGAAGCCACAGACATGGAGGGAAGCCCCGCCCCCACCCCTCCGTCTATTCATCTTTTATTAAATTATAACGTTTTAAATCTGTCTCTGGATTTGATAGAACACATGCTTTGTCTTTTTGTGCTGACCCCTTTTGCCTTCAAGGCTAATGCTTTATCTTGTCTGCCGCTGTCCCTTCCTTCCCCCCGTCCCCGTGTCTCTGTACTTTTCACTTCTCATCCCTCATCCCTCTATCATTGATTTAACCTCTCTCTGAATGTCTGGCCTTCAGTCCCCACAGATTCAGCTTCCACAGAGATTTGTTTCAGCATTTCTACCCGCACATCATATGATACAGCTCAGTCTGAGACAGGAACAGGACAGCCTCTAGTGGTGGACAAGGAGAACTTCAGGTAAAACTCAAACCTGGAAGATGTAAACACAAGCAAACACACACATCAGGTAGTAACGTAAAGGGTAATTTCAACATCTTCCATACTTCTACTCCACTATCTTTCAGGGATAAATATTGTACTTTTTATTCCACTACATTTATCTGATGGCTGTAGCGATGAAATTCTGTACAGATTAAGATTTTCAATTCAAAATGAGATCATAAGATACAGCGCTGTTGTCAGGTAAAAACTAAGCATTTACTCACTGTGAAGTGTGTAAAAAAAACCAAATTGGAGGTATATTTAACTTTATATAATTTTAATGATGTCATTCCAGAAGTTTCATTACAAAATTCTAAAAATCAGAGATATGAGGAATGGGAACAACCTTATATCTCCAGGTTTTGGGGATTTCCATTTTTGATGCATTAGCATGTCGTGCTAAGGACTGACAGGAATTGTGCTTTACATGAGTGCATTTTTACTCAATACTTCCTACTTTTATGTAAATAGTATTTTGTATGCATGGCTTTTACTTGTATTTTCTATTATGGTATTTCTATTATGGTAAAAGTACTTTTACTTTGGATTGTTTTCACATTGCCAGACTTTGTTTTACATTTCATGTCTACACAGAAGAGGTTCATACTTTACATGTCAAAGAAAAAATGAAATCCATTTTTGGCTCCTCAGAGCTCAAAATGCTCAAAATATCAGCTGTGATCCTGCAACTGAAAAAGAGTTTCCAATGTCAAACCACATAAATAGATATATCTATTTAAAAAAAAAAAAAAAAAANTTAAAAAAAAAAAAAAAAAAGTAAAAATAAGCATCAGCACATAAAACCAACATCTGAAGAATCAAACCCGCAGAAGTAAACAACCTGGTCTAAATTTAGGTTCTGGAACAACTTGGCGAGGCAGAATTCTGACTCAACTCCCACGGGATGTTTTAGCAAACATCGATTTCAGGTAAATACCACGATAAGATCAAGGCAGCACAAATAAAACACATCTCATTACATCACGTAAAGCTCATAGTTGCTGTTTAGCAGTGGGAATGATCACATTTCCTACGGTTGTTTCCTCCTTAATCTTAGGAAAACGGGAATCCAGTCATAAATAATGACTAAATCAGCACTCTCCTTTTCTGACCCATGAAAGTGAAATACAGCAAAGCTCTTAAGGCCTGTGTGTGTGTGTGTATGTGTACACTACAAGCCAGAAGTTACAAGCCAGATTTAGCATGAGCAGACTGTGTAGCACATTAATCCAAAATGATGTGGGAGAAGGCAGACAGCAGCTATTGAATAGAATGTAAAAACACATCAGCAGGAAGTTGGANAAAAAAAAAAAAAAATGAGGGGGACATTATTTCAAGTTTTCAAACTTGGAAATTTGTTAGTTTTAAAATTCACAAATTTGCCAGTTTTAAAAGTCTGTACGCTTATGATAATTTGATGATTATGCGCTGAAAGCACAAGTATTTCTTTATTGCTAAATCAAATGGAAAAATTATAATTTAATAAGGTCATGTACTTGCAAAAAACTCGCAAATTTGCCCATTTAAAAACTCACAAATTTGTGAGTTTAAAAAGTTTTTAAAAATAATTAAAATTATTTTTAATTATCAATAATCTTTTTTTTTTTTTTTTTANTTTTTTTTTTTTTTTTTAAATAATCTTATTTTTTTAATAATGAAAAAGGGAAAATAATGAGAATGGGAATCAAACAGCCTCACGTTGTGACTATGCCTGCAGTACATGACCTTATTAAATTATACTTTTCCATCAGATTTAGCAATAAAGAAATACTTGTGCTTTTAGTGCATTAACTTATCATCAAATCATTAAATTATCATAAGCATATAGACTTTTAAAACTGGCAAATTTCTGAGTTTGAAAACTCAAAATAATGCTCCCCTCATTTTTTTCATCTTATATGGCCCTAATACGCCATCATTTGCTCTTGTTGACAAATCCTTCTTGAAAACTAATTAGTTGCATTCATTTTATATATATTTTTGTCACTTCCTGTGCAATAAATTGTAAAACAAACAGTGTATTAATAATTTTTTTAAAAATCTGGAGGTAGCCTCAAACTTCTGGCCTGTAGTGTACAGTTTTGTGCACATGCCAGAAAGATGGATTGGGGAAGAGCTCCGCCTAAAATCCAGCAGCAGAGCATTTTGGTGACTGCCTCCCTGTCCTCCTCCATGCTTGCCTCTCCTAATATTGAAAATGGCTTGTGAAGAGGCCGGATATGAATTCATTTTACGCAGAGATGAAGTTTTTAATGCCCACCATCTGTTATCGTCAGCTAGCTGCCAGACAAGCAACACAAAGAGGAAAGCAGCAGCAGCTGGAAAGCTGCAGACGTCAAGAGCAAGACGTATGACGCCACCTTGATGCTGATGGATTGCTTTGTCTGAGTTATCTATAGCCGATCCCCCAAATCTGCAAATCAGATTCCAGGAGACGTGACAAACTTTTAACAGAGACTGGCAGGAGTACGCCGATTAAATGGCAATGTAATTTCCTGCATTTTGTGACAATCGGTTATCCTACGTAATGGTGGTACTCTGAGAAAATGCTGCAATCATTTCCGAATTTTCTCGTTCTGCGTGTTTCTATGCATTATAGATGCATCCATTCACACACACCTATACATAAATAGACTAACTTCGACACGGAAACATTAAGATCAGCTCCTGCTTGTGCGCTGTTTAATCACATGACCTCCTTCCGGCAGCGGAGATTGGTCTTAAGAAGATGCTGACTTTGTGATGTACAATCATTTCCTGCCTTAATGTGAATCTCATTTGGTTAGCAAACGCTTCCGGCTGATAAATAAAGCATAATGCCTTTTTTACACCCCACTAGCTGCATAATTCATCACTTGGGAAAATGGTGTACATGCAAAGATGTCATGTTTGATCAACATGAAGTGTTTGAGGATTCGATGATGAATGGGAAATTAGCTCGATTAGAAAACAGAGCCAGAGGTCAAAGAGGCACATCGCTGCACATTTTGATGGCAATCAAGTGATTTGTTGTTGCTAAAGTTGTCATTTAGGAGAGATACAATACGCAGAAAATATGAAATTATTAAATTGAATGTTTTCTGGTTGAGCTTTTAGCGGAGAAAAACCTCCACAAGCAAACACCAGACAATGCAGCCTACATCAAGGTACCAGTTAATTCTCTCAGCCACCATTCAATTCTCTTTTCAGGAAGATGCTGCAGGAATCTGAAGCCCTGAAAAGCACGTACACACTCTTACACACATAAGAGCACCACATGCCACATAGAATCAAGTGCGGATAGTGATGAGTATATCCTTCCTGTGCCATTACTAATTACTCACTATTTATTCATTAATACAAATAAAGCTAAAAAAAAACAAAATCAAATGAACTGCTCTTTCTGCACTGAGGCAGTGTTTATCTGGTAACAGCTCAATATACTAAACTTGATTAAACAGAGACAGACACTGACTAATGCACGCAGTAACAAGGTTATTCGCCATATTCTGCTTAAGTCTTATTGTGTTAAGCTGTTAACATGACTCTTTCATTCAGAATATTATTTCCCTGACATGATGTGACGACAGACAGAAATGAGCTTTGGGAAATGTAAGAAAATATTGATCTCTCAGGTACAAATAGAAATGTTCGTTGCTACGATGTTTCCTGCTAATATTCAAATGTGTAAATGTGTCACTTTGCACCAATTTATATTTTATATCTATCTATCTATCTATCTATATATAGATATATATATTTTATAGTTACTTTTAGTTGCTCTTTTAGATTTATACTGGTTGCACTTTACTGTATGTTGCATGAAGAGGATTGCATCCTATTTTGTTGTATGTATATAATGACAATAAAGATTCTATTCTAATAAAGATTCTATTCAAGTTTGTGTGTCATGTTTAAAAGAGGATTAAAGCATGTATTTTAGAGTTCTCCAGACTAATGCGTCAATCAGGTTATGCTAACCAAGTTATGATATTCATGTGTGCCAACTAAGAAGAATATAGGTGCACAGTACAATTTTTAAGTGGTTTAGCTGTGGCTGAGTAACAATCTGAGTACAAAATTACTACATTGGGCTTTGATTCATGCTGTATGTCATAAAATACTCACAAAATGGATTAATCATAACATCATATTCTAATATATCCACTCCTAGCCCATCATGCAAAAAGAAATAAGTAGATGAGGCAGAAAACAACCTTATACACATAATAAAGTCATCTGAAAGCTGAGTAGTTTTTACAGATTAAACTGACAGAATGTCACTTAACATTAAAATGAGTTTCTAAGTATGTTTATTTGAATCGAGAATATTTAGTGGTGTTAATAAGAAAGCCGTTAGCCATTATATAAGGAATCAATTACAATAAAGTATCAATGTTAGTCGTGACGTCTGACAGACAAATTCATTTGTCAGCTTCAAGTATGATTTCTGAGCTGTGGCACAATAACAATGTTATACAGCCGTTATGTCAACACTGTGAACTTGTACAAAACTAATGTAGTTAAAAAGTGAACATAAATAAGATAAATATTAATAGTTTCTGTTTAGTGATACACTGGAAGAACAGAGCCATTACATGCTGAAGCCCAAACCTGTTAATAAAAACTTTACAGCCAAAAGCACATGATCATGTTGTGTAAGAAAAGATGAATTTCATCTGTCCAGTGAAAGAAAGAAAAATATTCCCATGACTTATTCACAGCTCTATTATGCAGAAAATAACCTCGATATCTGCTGACACAGTGAAATAGGATATGGAAGCATATTCTTTTATTTACTTTCTTTTTTGCTGTTCTTCATTAAAATGTGTCTTATGATAAAACCTGTATCTGATTCTAGTCAGCTTATTACAAGGTTAAGTCAGGGCTCGGCTGTCTCATAATCCTTACCCAGAAAGATATCCTGTTTGTGTTTGTGTGTGTGTGTGTGTGTGTGTGTGTGTTTCACAGAAAGAGATAAAGAGAAAAGGAGCAAGGGTGTGTGTATATGTGCGGTTTTATCCTATTTTTTCATCATCTTCTTAGAGCAAAAAGCGAAGGAAAGCCATTAGACCACACAAGAGACTATAAAAAAGCACAACTCAAACCGCACACACACACACACACACACTACAAAAACACATTTGAGTACTTCTCTCTATGTTAGAGACCTAAAATCTAATAAGAGGCAGATATCTCCTGAGTCTCATTATGATTGTGCTGATCAGACCTGGCAAACGAAACAGAGACGTTTACTCCTGTACTTGTGAAAAAACATAAAATAAAATAAAATAAAAAACAAAATAGCACCAGAGAGACAAACCTGTAATGGTTTTAAAAGTAAAGCTCTGTTTCAGCTTCTTGACTCGCTTTTGCTGGTTTAAATCCCACTGAAGAGAATATCTAACAAATGAGGTTTTAATGTGAGACTGCATGGACTTTTCACTTCAGACAAAGCTGCTGTAGAAAGCAGAAGCTTCAGTGAAAAACAGAAGATCGTAGAGCCAATCGGATGATTCAATATCTGACTTTAAATGCCTTAAATGCCCACTGAAATATTAATGTCAGCAGATGAGACATTAGCAGAACTTGTATCTGAGTACTAAATGAGCCACAGTAGCCAGCAGAAGCAGATAACAGAAGCCAGCAAAGTGAAAGCAAAGTTTAAAAAAAAAAAAANAAAAAAAAAAAAAAAAAAAACCAAACATTTACTGCATAATAAGTTACTTCCTGAGCCAGGATTCATCTTCAGAAAGGATTTCCAACCAAGATCACTATCAAATGAAATCACTATCCAAAGAAGGTTCAGCCCACAATGGAGAATTAGTAATTCTCTAATTAGTAATTCTCTAATTAGTAATTCTCTAGCGAATAATTAGTGCTGTGCTAATGTCAAACAAACACATTAATGAGCTGTTTTAAATGCATCGTCTATTCAGAAGAGACTAATACCTCTGTCTTGAGTTCTTGCATTTAGAACAAACATTAATCAATAAGCTATTATCCCATTTGAAGGGTTATTTTTTTAAAACCTGAATTTATATCAGTTTATTAGCTAAATTTAAAGCCTCCAGCAGCGCTTTCTTCTTCTTTTCCTTTCGGCTTTTCCCTTCAGGGGTCACCACAGCGAATCATCTGCCTCCAT
>VXCM01001475.1:0-116793 GCA_014773175.1 Lucifuga dentata | reverse complement strand
GATGTTTTGGAGATAAAGTCAGAGAGGCCAGACTGAGATGGTTTGGACATGTACAGAGGAGGGATGTGAACATATCGGTAGAAGGATGCTGAAGTTGGAACTGCCAGGCAGGAGGCCTAGAGGAAGACCAAAGAGGGAGATTTATGGATGTAGTGAAAGAGGACATGAAGTTAGTTGGTGTGAGAGAAGAGGAGGCAGAGGATAGGGTTAGATGGAGGCAGATGATTCGCTGTGGTGACCCCTGAAGGGAAAGCCGAAAGGAAAAGAAGAAGAAGAAGGAGAGCCTATTATTAGAAAAGTCAAACAACCTTATATGGTTTGAGTTAGGCTTTCTGAGTAGGCTATAATTGCCAAGGGTGTATTCCCGTCTTGGTAAAAGCAGTACATTTGTAGTTCAATGAACAGTGTGTAACAGACTACTTCAATAATCATTATCAAAGAGTTCAGAGGTTTTGCTTGGTTCAGGGTGATACTGTGTAAGAACACAATGAGCTAAGGTTCAACGCTCTACGAATGACCAACTGACATGGCTGCTTTGATCCATACTGACATTTTAGTCATGCAGAGAGTTTCCACACCTCAGCAATACAGCACAGATTGTCTATATTTTTTCAGAAAATATGTCTGTATTTTGCCTCTCTCTCACACGCACACACACTTGAACCTCACAACTCAGTTTACATTCTGTTCTCTACAGTAAATCATCTTTGTATGCATGGTCATTGTGATTCATAAGGAAGGTTTAATTTTGAGTCACTATTACCATAATGTAAGGTCAGAGTTCACTTGACCTGCAGCTGCAAAGCAATGCCTTCAAATTGGTGTCTAGAGAATCACTGACTATCTCATAAAGCTGTACTCAGGCCAATTAAGGCCAAGCCTTGATTAACTTCTGTTGTTTAGATAGATAGATAGATAGATAGAGATAGATAGATAGATAGAGAGAGGGAGAGAGAGAGAGAGAGAGAGAGAGAGAGAGAGAGTTTACAGTATATTAAAAGGAGAAACAGTTTACATCCTAATTCAGGGTGAATGTGGTTTCTTAGCTTGATTCCGTGCCTCTTGTATTAGAAATTTTAGAAGGGATTCTGCAGCTTATTCTTTTAGTATTCATCTTCGATGTCTCAATTATGACATTCATTGAACAAGTCGGTGAAAGACATTTGGAAACTTTTAGTTGGGATATCTGTATTTGTTGTAAAACTGTATCTAGTGTAAGGCTGGAGGTTGTAACATGGAAAGACACAGTACAGTATATGTATATAATATTTGGTCAATATGGAGTAAGAAACCGAAGCCTCCTGTGATGTATAGCTTGTTCAGTCTGGGCATGTTTGCACAGCTGGAAGTAATGTTTGCCCACAGGATGGTTGGGTAAGTGTGTTTCTGATCTGCATACATGTTTGACAGGGACTTTGAAGGGACTGTTTTGACTGAAATGTATGGGAATTTTTAATGAAGGATGAAAGAGCAAGTTCTGCCAAACATTCAGGCCTAAGAAGAAAGCTCTTCACCTCTATGTCACTTCTGTGGATGATAACTATATTTTTAATGTTGACAAATGGAGTTGGTGTGCAAAAGTAAAAAACAAACAAACAAACAAACAAAAGAAGCAAACACTTTTACTTTTCTCAAGGAATATACTGTTATAGGATAAGTACAACCGATGTAATGTTTGGAGTTTCTACCTGTTTCCTAAAAATTTCACTGACACTTTTTTTTTTCAACCACATATTTTAAGGTTCATGATTGTTTTTTTTGAAAGTTTATTTTAACACAAAATTCTGGTCAAGGAGAATGGAGAGGATTTTATACGAGCATATTTCTAGCTTGGGAGCAAAGAATTAGATGTAAAATTTGTTTCTCAGTCAGTTCAGTGAAAATGCTAGTATTTCAAGGCTTTTGGAGAGTGAATAGGACAGTTTGAGTGGCCATCATGACTTTCCATGGATGCAGTTACACTGTAATTTTCAGGGATTAGTGGCAGAGCCAAATTCTGACAGGGATATCCTGGCAGAATGTTGCTGTGTGAGTAGTGAGCAACTGTTAAAAAAAGCAGCTGAAATGAACTTTGAATTAGCAGTGGTGCAATAGCTAAAATGCAGGCTTTTAGATCCCCAACCAGCTTCATCACAGGGCATTCCTATTCCTTTCTAAGTTTCCCAAACAGAAAGAGGGACATGTGGGTAGAGCTTGTGGATGTGCTAATGATAGATGTTGGTTCCACTGACGTCACATGGTCACACACCTGGAATTCTGTCTGGGTCAGCTCTTACCACCATTTCCTGATGGTTTGTGGATGGCTAGTCAACATTGTGAGGGGATCCAGAGGCTGCTGGTCCCACTGGAAAGGGTCCCAGTGTACTTTGTACTCTGCCTTGGTCCTCTACTGCATCCCTTGGAGCATGTCAACTTTGCTAGTCCCAGGCTGCTCCAACCATTACCACTGGAGCCAAATCCTGGGTCTCATTTATATCCGACAACTTTATGTACAGTGCAAACTGCTTCATCTCTCAACATTCTCCTCATTACTTTCCATCTGTTAGTCTACCTTTCTTTCTTTTGCTTTTCCTTATGGTCACATTTTTCTATTGAGTCTTCATTTTTGAGTTTCATATTCTCCTCTGAGATTAGAAGCTCTCACTTCCTCACTGGTAAAAGTCACAATGTTGTCAGTAGTGGTTGAGCACTGGAAATCTAATTTGCAAGTCTTTGTTTCAGAGCGACAGATTGATGGAAGGGTGTGGGGCAAGAAAAAAAGGAGCAAATAAGGGATTTAGGAACAGGAAGGGCTAAGGTTGAAAGCCTGGAATACTGTTTTAAACCTCCTGCCCAGACTTTGTGGCCTACAGAGAACCGGGAAGTTCTTGTCTGGACAAATATAACATTATGCTTTATCATCTGTCCCTTTGCTGACCTTTTAGAAATGTTCAAGTCACCCTGCATTTACTTGGAAGCATTTTAATTGGCATTGCACCACTTGGGACCCAAATAAATTCTGTGTAATGACCAATATAATCCTAAACAGAGGTCATTTTAGGTAGTCCATATGTGACCCTTTCTTAGGGCACAGTTGACCCCAAGAGGTTGGACTTCTAACCCCAACCTTTAGGATGTCTGTACTGACCTGCAAGGAGGTCAAAATGTGTAACCTGCAGGAAACTGGTTTATCCTCAGGAGTTCGAAAAAATATGATTGATTATTATGTTTTTAATGAGCATGTGATATTTTTCCAGCATATCAGTGACATGCTGCATGTTTAATTAACATAATTAGAGATTGGCATAATAATGAACATCTGAGACCAAAACAACATCTGATAAAAAAAACAAAACAAAGGAAGATCATACATGAGAGTAATCTCAGTCTTTCTGCTCTCACTGCCAAATATCCTTGCTCTGTGTCTCCCCTGTCTATCTATGCCCTCTCTACATGCACCCTCCTGGGCCTAAGGGAGCTGTTTGATATGGCCCCTCTCTTTGGCAAGGTTGTATTTCTTCATTAGGCCCTCTGGGGGCTGCCAGAGTCCCAGAGGATGTCAGAGTACATTAATTCTCATGAGGACATGGGTCCTCTCAGGTGTGAATGGCAGCCAGCAGCTGTCGACAGGGCTTTCTCAATCTTAACACAACTCATATATCACCCATTGGATGCACACACAGACACATGCACACACACACACACACACACACACACACACACACACACACACACACACACACACACACAGATAACACAGTATGTAAAATGTTAAGACAGACACATTCAGATATAGCATTGAAAGAATTACCACACACAGTAAGATTTACGCTGAAATCACTGGAATATGAACATATCTCAATTTAGGATCTCACCCATGATAATTACAAAAGCAGCCATATATCTTAAAGTCTTTAGGGGTACAGAATGCTGTCTCTGCTTAATTTTCCATGTGAGTAAAGTTGCTGGGTGCATTTGGAGAGCCTTTTTGATTGCCTCATAGCCTCTCCACCGGGTGCCTTAACCACAGTAGGGATATATCACATCTCTCTCTTTTTCACTCTCTGTATGTCCCTCTCTCTCTCCCTGTATCTTCCTCTGTTTTTCCACTTTCGTGGTATGACATAGCCCTGCATGTGTTTTACCAAGATATTTTCTCAAATAATTACATAAAGTAATTCCTCCCAGTGTGGTTGTTATGGCTCCCAGCAGACGTGTATACAAATTACTCATATTTGCTCTGTGGTCAAAGCCCTGAACTGTCCCATTAGACTATGGGTTACATTATGAAGGTCTGCCTATTAAAGCCATTTGTTAAGGTCTTCACTCCTGGGAAGAGGCAGCTCCATAGGAAACTAAATGAAGGGGGGTTAGCCTCAGACGTGAGCTGTTAATTACTTCAGTTTGTTATAGAAGGCTTCACATTGGATTCAGACTCGACAGCGAAACCTTAATCCACGTGTAAACCCAGACAGTGCTTCTAAGCTATGGAAATTGTTCATTTTGCACATGGCAGTGCGTACATGTTAAAATATATGATGGGGTAAATCTAGGGGGCTTTCGGGGTTGTCCAGAATGATTCCTCTTTCCTATTATTATTTTGTCATCCTTTGATTATTTTGTCATCGTGTGACCATATTTTCCAGTGCCTATGGTTGTTCCATGAATTAGTTTTCTGTACTCTGTACTTCATTACTGGACTCAGTGTTATGGCTTTGGGCTTCAGCTCTTTCTCACTTCCATGCCCTTTCCTTTGGTCTTATATCACCCTTTATTCATTAATAGTCTCTCATTTGGGAACAGCTGACTTAGAATAAGGATTTATCCAATTAAACCTGAAGTAGTAAGAAGTAAGAGACATGTTTATCTTCAGTGCCAGAAAGATCAAGGTTTTTATAACAAAAAAAAAGGAAAAAAAAGTTTCTTATTCCACATGCCACGTGACACATTTGTTCTGAATCCATGTGTAACATACAGTATGCTATTTTTTGGTGCTTCAGATCCATCTTTATTGGGGTGGTGCGGGGTGGGACTTGAACCTTTTTATCGCCTTTAACCCCTTGTTCCACGATGTTCAACTTCCACTTGTTTTATGTATGGCCTTAGAGTAGGGAAAGAGAGTAATCTCTGGCCAGAACTAACTACCCCTGAAGAATTGAAGCATAGTAACGTGGCCAGAAATTAACCCTGTTCTGCTCTATCTGTTTAGCAGAACTTAGACACTGAATATAGTGCTGGAGTGGGATGATAGGATAAAGATACTCTGGGACTGAGGACACTGGTCTCATTCATTGAAAGAGCCCTGGTTTAGACAGTGTGTAATACCTCAGAAACTTATGTGTTGATGGTGGCTTGGCAAAGCTCACATGCGCCAGACAAAGGGAAGGAAAAGCTGGTTTAGGGAAGAGAGCAGGAACGTGAAGAGAAGAGCTGTCTCATTCAAGGTCACTCTTCAAATCAAACAACGTAAACTGGAAGCCAAGTGAGAGTGTTTTGGCTCAGAGAACCCACTGGGGCCCAGCTACTACACCCCATCACTTCTCTCCACTGCACCCACCAGGGGAGCCAGGCTTTGGGTTACAAATAAACAATTACCATGGTCTGAGTTACACTTTTTTCATCTTTTTTTAAATTTAATGTTGTTTATCTTGCATTTCATAGTTTGCTTCATTGGTGATCTTCACTGGTGCCTCTTCCATACAAAAAGAATGTGTTACTCAAAGTAGTAACAGCAAAGGGAGGCAGCAAACCATGTATCAAGTATAATTCCTCTGAACATTGTACACTTCAGTGTGTAGATCAACTCTTTATTATATAAAATTCTGTTATAGACTATTTATTCCGACTCAGCCCATCTGAAACAAAAAAATAACACATCTATCTGTACTATGTCATTATTGAAACACTCAGTATGTTTACATGCACACTATAATCTGGATGTTGATATGTACTGCAATTAAGGCAATAATATAAGGCAGATGTATACATGGACATAATTAATAGGATTCTGCAGTTCACCAAGTCTGCCTGACACATTGTATAATTGAATTATTTGGAGGGCCCGCCAGGTGAGGAAACACATGTGGAGTTCAATTATGATGGAATCGATTGATGACATACCCGAATCAATTGATTTTCAATCACATGATCTAGGTCTGTTACTCAGAGTAAGCTTACTCTGATTTATGCCAATTTTAATCTAATTAAGGTGTATAGCTGACATTTGAGGAAAAAAAAAAACAACTTGATTTATTGCACTAATCTGAGTATAATCAAAGCTTCAATATGTTTGAAAAGGTACTGACTGTGTCTCATGTTTAAGTGTTGCCCCCCATCATTCCCAGCTGTCAGTGAACCTGCACTGGGCTGCCTAGTCAGTTCATGCATTTCATCTGTTCACTGGAGGGTGGAATTCTGCATTTAGACTCAGGAAAAGGAAAATCAAAGTGGCCAAATTAGCCATCGACATACCCACACTTGAAATAGTTGGGTAATTGTTTGAGCGTGTGGTACCATGATTGTGTTTCAATTGTTTGAAATTCCAGTTTGCATAATTCCTGACTGTTTTTTTAATCCACTCTTAGAGTATGCAAGTCACTTTCTGTAGTACAAAGACTATCTAATGAAAGCTATATATGAAGATTGTTACACCTAGTAATAACAATGATATATAACACATCTCTGAATATAAACTGAAGTCCATCATGCTAGTAAAAACTGTGTAGTGAACCACTGCATAGCTTACAGAATATTTTAATGAGTAATTGTTCATGTCTAATTGTGTTATTCACACAGAGTGGGTAAGTAATAGAGTTTTGTGAAGTCTGTTACAGCAGCAGCTGTATGATCCTCACATTCTCCTTTTTACTCAGGTGCAGTGTCAGTAAGGCTTTGGACCGTGGCCCAGACACCCATGCAATGTGACAGGGTAGTCCCATTAATGTTTCCTAATCAAGTCTCCTCTCCTCCTCCCTTCCGATCCACCTTTTTTTTCTGCCTTCACAGAGAACCAGTGTTTTGGCAGCAAGCTCTGTGCTAAGGATTCAAGGCAGTGTTTGTGTTGGATGTGGGCCAGTGGGCTCTTCTATCTGCCCTCCTTTCCCATATGGGAAGACTGCTGCAAAGCAGCTAAATGCAGGAGAAGTCATTAACCTGTGTCAAAGACACTCCTCCATCATTCCATCAGTTCATCTTCAACTGTGTAGGTGAAAGAGGTGGATATACAAGAAAGGCTAGAAAATGAAAAAATGATGAGGTTATGTATAATATTTGGGAACAGTTTGTTGGAAAGTAGAAACAACAACAAAAAGACAACAGGAGCTATGAAGATGTGGAAATTTGATTAAAAAGTACATCAGTCATATTTTTCTGCTCCAGCGCTACAAATAACATTTTCCATTGTTTGAAAATTTTGACAAAGTATCACAAGAATGGGGGAGATTTAAAAAAGAATCACTAGCTAACCTTAAGATGTTCCCAAAATAATGACAACTTAGATGATACAATCAGCTATTTTTCCACTGATTAATATATCCGTAAAAGTGTTACTGTGCAAAATTTGTTTCATTAGATTTACAACATTCAGTGGCTTTTTTTTTTTCTTTTTTAGCTTTCCAAGCTTTTGTTGCAAAGATGGTTTTTGTCCACTACATTCTTCTCAATGGTACTTTCCATCTCAGTTTACAACAAATCAGTCACCAAAAGCTGGCAGAAAAAGCATCTTCAGACCTTGAACCTCTAACAAACTAGCAGTTAACCATCATGGAGTGCAGAAATGGTTTCATTTTTATGAAAAACCAGCAGTTTAAAGAGATGATGGCTTGTTGTTAAATTATCATCTTTCTCGCTATAAACAGGGCTGCTATAGCTGGCTGTCAACTGGCTAATGGAGCTAGCTCAGCGTGGTAACTGACCAGAGCAATAACCACCAAATAAAACCTTGTTTGCACATCAAGGCATGCTGGTATAATGGACTAACCATTATTCTCTGTTCCTGCTTATCTTGCAGCATCATTTGTATTTTTGGTAATGTTAGTGGGAATTGACCACTGGTACAATGGTGGCTGCAAACAATGCACAACAGCATGTAGAGCGTTACACATACAGCATTTAAGAAAATTGTCATAGAAGAATTATGAATTCATAAAAAAACTAATACACACAACTGAGGTTATAGTTGTAAGAAAGACCAGCTGGCTGGATAGAGCCAATATTGCAGGCCAAACTCTGCAGCATCAACCATGGTCCAGCCACAGATCTGCAGATCTGCAGCCTGCGGTGGTGGGCCTGCTGCTGGGTAGTTATCTCATAACCCTGGGCAATGGAGCTAGAACACCAGCCATTTCAACTTTCTTAAGCAACTCATTAAATAGGCATCATATTTTTTTAGCTGTCAGATGCCTGCTGGTGGAAAGGATGAAAAGGCCAATGTGTCCACACCAGGCAAGGGTGGAAACTACAAGGTTAGTACAAGGTTGGAAGGAGAACATTGCTTGAAGATTTACACCTGGCCAATGAATTTTGCCACGGTACCAACCACAAACCATTCAAATACAGATATTATGTAAGAAACCATGTGAGCTTACAAATACAAGGCTGAAATGATTTGGAATGTTTGTTTTTAATTGTCGCATGGAAAGCATTAAAGCAGTGAAGCATCCACTCAAGTAAAATGTTTTATTACACACAACTTTGGTAAAAATCTAATTTTTATGACTTGCATCTCAGTAAGAGATTGAGAAGAAAAGGATTAGGAAGGGATATTTAAACCATACGCCAATGATGGATGGTTTCAACAACCAATTCATTTACTCTTTGTTTCCAAATTAGAGGCAGTGTGACCTTTGTGGCTTTCTGTACGTTCAACTTCTGGGCATTTAACGGCTCTCATTAAAAAAGGTTACTAAAGGTGAAAGCAATAGATTGAGAAAAATGTAAAATATGAAGTAATCAATCACACTGATTTTAGCTAGCAATTAAGAATGAGACTAAATGTGGAAAATTTAATGATAACATGTTAAGTAATAACAAGATAAACCACACATTTGTTTCATATATCATATTATGATATATTTTCTGACCATGTCAGTAAAGTGTATATTGGAAGTAGGTTCACCCAAAATAGCAAAAAGCACCTCCAGCTATTTCCCTTGTATAAATCTGATCCTCTGGAAAACAAGTCAGAGGATCATTTGGTTGTAGGATCAGGTGCAGATGAAAAGTGCCCAAAACTTCAATTTAAATCTAACCCAGGAAGTTACCACTAGTAACTCTTTGTGATGACTTGCTTTAGCGTTAATGAATTTGTTTCACTTATATGGCTTTTACTGTGAGCCGACTGCAGCACGTGTTGACTTTCCATTAACAGTGTATAAATGTAAACTGGTAGTTTACTTTTTTCTACATAAAAAGTGGTTTATGACAACTGTTTACTATATTGACATGTTTTTATTTTCATACTATACAATAATTTTGAGTTGATTTTTGTGTTATGTGTTCATGAACATATATCTGTAGATATATTGTATTCTGTTTAGAGTGAGTGCATAGTTTGATGACTAGTAGCAAGCACAAGTGCGTTTCCATCCAACTATTTTTATGCAAATAATGAATATGTGCTTTAGAAAGCCTGGATGGAAACACCATTAATTCACATTAACTCCAAAATGCACATTAAAAATTTATGTGCTTAGTAGAGGTGGATCAACTGATTATTCGTATAAGACAAAATGCGACTAAAGTGCATGGAAACGGTTTATTCGCGTTAAGATGAGGACGCGATGTGCACTGCTGGGTGAGCACACACGCACACACATACACACACACCACAGAAGAGCTGTAGTCATTAGCAAGTGCCTGCAGAACGATGGATCCGTTATTCATTATATTCCTAAAAACTTATAAATTTTTCACAAATAACTTGACACGCCACATAAACGATTGTTTTACCCACACTGACAGTTTCACCCACCACACGGCACTCAGTACACTTAACGAGTTTATAGAGCGCCAACGTTAGTGCTAACATTAGAGTTGCTAGCTTGTTGACTGCATTTATAAGGCGCGTATAACTGCATATGGGCTGTAATAACCTAAGTATTCTTCCCACACCAAGGGTTTAATTTAAACTCTGCATGCTGTGTTTTGCTGTGGACATTAGTTTATATAGGATGAAATCACCTCTGAGNAAACTCTGCATGCTGTGTTTTGCTGTGGACATTAGTTTATATAGGATGAAATCACCTCTGAGATAATTTGCATAATGTAGTTGATGGAAACGCGCATCAATTTGCATTTCCTTTAATCAAATAATCACAAATGTGCATTAAAAACATGAATAAGTTGGATGGAAACGCAGCAAGTTATAGCAAAATATCCTTATAATAGGACAACGGACCAATATTAATCACTATCCAGCTGGACCTGAGACTTACTGTACTGGACAAATAAAGTTAAGACAGCAATGCATATTAATTGCACTCTGAACTTTTGCAACAACAGCAGTTCAAATGTGTACATGAAGTGCACAGCCTCAGCGACAATGTACTCCAAATTGTGGAATTCTTTTTTTTTTTTTTTTTTTTTTTTGATGGCATGTAATAATTAGATTGGCAGTTTAAGACTGGTACTGCACACTGCAGACCAGTCATCCTCAAAGTCCGGACTCTGGTCCCGATCTGGACTGAACTACAAGTGTCTCCGGAGCAAATTATACTTTTCATATATTATTTGTATTATTTGCGAGACATTGCTGCGACGCAACGAGTCAAAATTCTCCACAGCGGAGAAAGCGAAACTGAATGTCCTGCTCCAGTATCTGTGTGAGAATGTCTACTTTGCTTTGATTTGGTCCAATGACATTCCGTGTCCCATCATCTCCATGACACGGTGTTGGGCTCATTGAGAGTGACACCACAGATTGACAGTTGATAGCACAGGTAGTTTCACCACTCACACACACACACACACACACACACACACACCTGACACCTTAAATTCCCNCACACACACACACACACACACACACACACACACACCTGACACCTTAAATTCCCAATAAAAATTAGATTCCCAATCTGACCTTAATAAATGGACCTTTGTCTTGTTGAAAATTTTCTTTGTGGACCTTTAAGATTTGTTTGGAGTACCCCTGCTGTACACAGAAAGGTGAGTCTTTCAGAATGTTGAGATGTAGCCATAGAAGAGTCCTCTCACTAAATCTACGCCTCTCCAGATTTTAACCCAGCATCCCAGGCGGAGTGCAATTGATTTTGGCAGTGAATGGAATAAAGATTGATTGAATCAGAATGGAAAGGACCTCGCTGGAGGATCGACCATGCAGTAACCCTTGAGCTGTGGATGCCTTTGCCAAGAAAGTACTCACAGTTATTCTAGCGTAAGGAGCAATGAGATTAAAGCCTATAGCTTCCACACACAGTACACTAGGGGTGGAAAATGTGTCCTATGGAGAAATTACACATGACCACTAGGCTGTGGTTTTTTACTGTTAATTAGAAGATTGTCTAATATCTATGTTGCAGTAGTCAGGGATGATGAGAGAATGGAAACAGGGGCACAAAGATTAGATGTGGCCTTTTTCTATTGAACATACAGGATGCTTGACTAATAACAGACACAATGTTCAATAAATGTGGTCTGGTTTGTTGTTTCTGCACAGAATCTGGCCTCATCAAATTGATATCAAACAGGTTGGGCTCTCATGTTTGTGTAGTGAAGCAGAAACTTTGGTCAAAAGAGGAACTGTTAATCATCTAGTATACAATAACTCATTTTTGAATGTTACTGATAAGTATCTGGGGTTTATACTTAGCTTTTATCAAGCATTTTACAAACTGTAGTACTGGGGGAATTATACTGTTAACAAATATGTCTGTGAAAATCTTGACATTCTTGTATTTCTACAATTACCAGATTGTGGTATAACTGGCATATAAATTGCGATGCCTTCATAAACTTTACCTCAGCATAAATATCATCAGGGAGGTCCCTGTCATTTCTCTATTTGCCAAATATATGATGTGTCATCATGAGTACGTATTTACAGCATACTTGCTTTTCTACTCAGAGACCTCATCTATCTAACTCCTGTCAGAAACCACTCTCACCAGAGAGAATCAAAGAACAGCACATGGTGTGTTTGATGTTTACTCAAACACAATGTGCTGTGAAAACATCCCTATACATTCCAATGCTAAGTCTCATTTTCTCTCTCTGGTGCTGGTTCCTCTCCACTCATGTCTGCATGGCTTGCGTTTATCACTATTTTATGTATATTTTTCCATGAAAAAACACACAGATGCGATACGAGATACAGCTGAATAGGCCTAGAGCTAAACATATCCATATGTTACATATGCACTGATGAGAGTGATCTGTTTTATGTTTGTGACATACAAGGTGAATCTCTCATCTACTTGTATTTGTTTTCCTCAGGTAATGTCCTAGCATTGTGAAAATAAAAATGATAGTGTCAAAACGAACAGCCATGCAATGCTTTACCTTTAAACAGGGGTGTAGCATGTGGTTATTTCACATAAACCCACTTTTCAAAATCTGAAATAGCATTTGCTCAGATCCCATGGGGCATTTTTTTATTGGGTAAATTCTGTAATGGCTCATTTTGTCCTGCACTTGACCCCACTTATGCTGAAGCCAGCAAAAGCAGTAACTGTGTGGTGCCGATTCTGTGGGACAGACAGTTGGGAAAGAGATAGACAAACATTTGCCAATATTTTAAGTGTCATGTATTGTATAATTGTTGATTAAGACCATGCTGTAGAGTAAGACAACAGCTAACTTTTCCTTGATCTGTTATTGTGATTTGTCCATCATTGGCAAATTAAGATACTGCACTGAATAATCAAAGATGGCATAGGGTTTATCCACCCTTTCATTTACCCCATTGTCTTGCTTTACATTAATATTTAAAGAAAAACCATTAAAATTTTAATAGAAAACAAATTTACCTGTCATGAGGTCTCAGAAATAAAGAAATATATGATGCACAGTGCTGAGAGCTTTGATCAAAAAGCTGAGCTATTTCCAGTGCTCGGTGCTCTCTTACCTGTCCTCTCCACTTTCTACTTACTATTTTAAATTGTTCCCCTCTCTCTAAGAAGCTCTGAAAATATTCTTCATTCACACATGCTTCACCCTCAGTTGGAGGCCTACAGGCTTGACCACTTTGCAGTTCTGTGTACTAAAAAAAAATTTATGTGCTCTGCCAATCTGTCTATTCAATCCTATGAGAATGAACCTATGTAATATATTACTCGCCTACTTTTCTTCTGCAACCCACATCAACAAAAAAGTCAAAGATAGCTTTGTAAGAGTATGTCCAAGCGTGTCTCTTTTACTCCAGCATTATCACCAAACCTGACTTGTTATAGGTCTCTGCTATGATGCTACTATCTGATCTACTACCCGGCTGTTCTTGTCTTTTTGGTGTTAATGGTGGGAGTTCTGTCAAGTCTCCTTCTATATAGGCACCTATAAAAGAAAACAGTGATAAAGTTGCAGGAAAGATTTTTTTTCAGTCAAATATTTTATTTTTTGTCTAGCATATTGTGGCAGATTGATTTCCTTCAGAAAGTTCTTGGTAACACCATTGGTCACATCATGACCACAGCCAGTGTAGGAGTTTGACAAGTGGCCAGGAATGACTCCCTTGATCTGATAAGATCTCTAATGGGCAGTTATCCTTGATGGTTTGTTTGGTGACCCAGTCTTGGACAATACACAGACATTTTACCAGCTGAAGGAAGAAGCTTCAATGCATCTTTCCCTTCCCACTTTCAAACGTTTTGTTTTCCTCTGTATATATAGTTCTAGTGTGAGTCAGGACTCAGCACACACCATTGTATACATACGTGTATGTACTATGTACTACGTATATACTATACTGGATATACAGGCAGTCCCCGGGGTTACGAACGAGTTCCATTCCCATGGCTGTTCATAAGTTGGATTTGTACGTAAGTCGGAATAGTTACATAAGGTGCGTATCTAGCGTATATATTTTACCTTTCTATGCATAAGAAACTGGATTTACACTTTGAAGGCATGGCTGTGAAGCTTACAAAAAATAAAAAAAGGCAAAACGTGAACAACACACACAACACGGTGTTTACAGCGAGCGTGATCCAACTTAAAATAGCGGTGGCCGCTACACCGCTGACGACGTGCAATGTTATGACGTGCGTCATACAGTAGTACGCTGTTCATTATTACGAATCATTGTATGTAACTTAAATTTTTAATTTAATAGGCTTTATGGCAGTCAGCTCATAAGTACAGGTTATTCATAAGTTTGACATTCATAAGTTGGGGACTGCCTGTACAAAATTTAATGTCGCAACAGAGAGATTTAATTTTTGTTTGTGTGTGTGTGTCAGTCTCTTTGGAAGACTAGACTGTGTTATACCGTGTTATATTTATAACTGGTAATCATTGCCTGTCAAAGAGGGGAAAATCATTACAAGTGAAACACAAAAACAAGCAGACAAACACATATATAAACAAGCAATGACATAAATAAGTGGCTAACAAAAAAATATAAAACAAAAACACAAACAGTGCAAATAGTATGACACCAAACACTGCAATAAATATTGGAGGGGGGGGTGTATCCACAGTCATGTTCAGAAGAGCTGGGGTATAATATTATGATGGCGTTAACTTATTAAGTGTGGGGGAGGCAGTTCAATGCAGCTTGTGTTGTGGTGTGTGGGTATGATGTGTGTGTCAAGAGTGTCTACCCAAGTGTGACTAGGAGCATGCTGTATAGCCCCATGCAGTGAGCCCAATACATCCATTCAAATCACCAAATCACTGAGCTCCCTGGGGACACAGCACCCCTGGGAGTGCCAAAAGACCTTCAATACCAGCCCAAGCGAGACCCAGTCAATGTCTCCACCAATAATTGTGTCAAACAAAATTAACTTCACATTGTGCCAATCAAAATAAACCTTACTGCCTTTAAATAACTGGGAGAACCTCTCTATTCAACTGAATATTTGCTGCACACTGAGGGCACTGAGGTTCACTGTGGTTGATGGAGGTGACTATATATCCCAACATATGCTAGAAAGCAGCACAAAACCACCTTTACCCTCAGTCTTTGCCTTGAGCCCAGTCAGTCCCATCAGAATACCTGGACATCCTGGGGAGCAAGGACCAACAGATCTTGTATAAGTTAGCCACCAAATCTGCCAAGATAGCATAACTACTTTTTCCATTGGTGTGGCAACATCTACCACCTCCCACCATTGGTTTCTCAATCAAAGATTGCACCTTTTCATTTAAAGCCCAACTGCAGTCAGGGTTTTTCCTGCATAGAGAAGTGCAAGGCAGCCGCCCCTGTCAAATTTCGTGCAGCCTCCGCTCTTGACAAAACTCTGACGGTATTACATCATGTGATGCGTAATGCTGATGTGAGCTGTAATGTAATCAACACAGTGCACTGATGTCGACAACCCACCCAACCCGTCTTGAGACACGGACCAAGGAGTCTAACTTGTGTGAATCAGCAGGTGCAGAGCGAAACCCTCTGGTGCAATGAAAGTGAGGGCTGGTGTGTTGTGCCGAAATCTGCATCCCTGCCCACCGGCGTGTGCCGGCTGAGGTGGGATCCTGGTCCCAGGGGGCTCTGGGCACATCTGAAAAGCTGATTGATCCATATGCCTTTCTGCTGCGTTGTCTTGCTGTTCTCGCAGAAATTGATGAATGCGAGATTAAGCATTGAATTTGAAGCAGAAAATAATTATAATTTAAATGATTAAAAATCACAGAATTCAGAGAGCATTGGTTTTAACGATGGTCAGGTCACAATATGCTCAGTCGTGCATGTTTACTTGTCTTTATGTTTGTCTATATCATACAAACATACAAACAGCTTGATTGTTCAAAATATTTACTGTATCCACATATGTATTTAAATAGTCTTTGCTGGACAGAACTAGAACACTCAATTGATTTGAGTTGAAAACGTGCCTGTTCGGACCAGGCCGGACTTTATGATGTGCGCCGCAGCTGGCTGTTAGTGCTCGTGGAGCAGAGCATATCCTGCTGTGCGGACTACTTTTTACGACACAGCTCAATTTGAGAACCGTTCATCCAAACAACTTCACATGCGATGCTGCATGTCCTTAGGTCCTGAGCAATGTATATGCCGAAGCTCAACTTCATACAGTGCAGGGTTCTAGAGATATTGATGCCACAGACAGACAGAGATTCTGTCTTTATAGGTAGATAGTAATAATTGCCATTTTCTTCATGATCAGGATGCAGGATGGGATTGGCCAACGGCAGGACTTTTCCTGGTGGGCCGGCCAGTGGACTTTGCGCTGTACAATATAAATAAACTAAAACAAAGCAAACATGTTTTGTTTTTGTTTTTTTTTAATGTATATTTTACAAGTTGGCACTTAGATGAAAAATGGATTCTAAAAAGAGAAAGAGTGGTGGAGAAACAATGGACAATTACGGACATCCCCCCACACTTGATCCCAATCCGACCTTGTCAGGATGGTACCGCCTCTGACTCATTTTGAGTCAGGAAAATCCCTGGCAGTAATTTCTGTTTACAAAAGCACTTGAGTATTTCAAATGTCACTGTTTAATATTTTTTGTCTCACAAAAACCATCAAGAAGTAATTGTAATCATTTATTCAATCTTGCCAAAAATTCCCAATGGAAATCTCATCTAATTTCTCATTGACTGGTAACGATCAGTTTTGCATGCTGCATGTTCGTGCATAAAGACACATGGAGACCAAATTCACTGAATGATCTGATTTTGAAAATAAAAGCACATTATCAATAGTAATACACTGCAAATGATCAACACACCAGGCCACTGGTGTGCTTCCCATCTGACTTTAGCTTTTAGGCACAAATGTAAATTATTCTACACAGTAGCCCTTCCAAGTTGGAAGCTATACTATATACTCAGTCTTAGCACGTTTAACTCTCTATATATTTCTAAATTTCCCAACACCACATTTCCCACTGTCCTTGGTAATTTCCCACTTTCCTCACATCTTCTGTTTTAATCAACTATATGGTATTGGGAAGAATGTGTTTAAAATGCTTGGTGGGATCAGTGCAGTACTCTTCTTACCTTAAATGACGGAGTGACACAACAACACAGCCACAATGACAACCTAACTGTGTCACTGATGAAGGTTCAGACAGAATTGCTTTTACTTGAGATATGCTACTGTCTTTACTGAGTTTTTCTGTCACATTCTGTCCCTCAGGGTCCTTTTGAGTTGAGTTTGGCCAGCTCTTCCCATCACTTAGGCAGAAGATTGTATAACCTGGCCTTGGAGGATTTGAAGCTTGTCTGTGTACTCAAGCTAATACTCGAATCTCATGTGCGTGTGTGTGTGTGTGTGTGTGTGTATGTGTCCTATGCAGTGGTAACCAACCAAAATCCTTCAATATTTCTAAAATTCTGATTTGCTGTTTACTTCCCTCTGTCCAATTACCTTTGTTATACTGACCCCAGTGCTCCAGTGCTAGACTGGGATTCTGTTTGTCCAGCCAAGTCTTGGGCTCTTTACCTGGGGTAAAGACCTTTCTTAAAAAACAGAGTAAAATGGAGTCTAAAGAGGAGAAACGGCGAGGACAAAGCCACGGTCTGCCAGGGTAACAGGAAATTGTAGTTTCTGGATCTCTCCTAGGACAGTGCTGTTAAACTGTTGGGACAAGGCCAATGAAAGCAGCATGTCAGGAATCTGAGACCCAGTCCCACACACTTCATGTCTCTTACCTCTCACTGAACATTATTATCCTCTCCCATTTCTTTCTCTCTCTCTTTCCATAATATACACACTCTACACATATGCCCTGATGCTTTTCTCTTCTTATTTTCGGTACTTAGCAAGAAAAATGTACTGACTCATGGAAAGGACTTCCTTGTCCTTGGGCTTGTGGTGTGGTTGAGTGAGCAGAGGGAAGTTCTCAGGTTCAGGCCTGGATGGCACCTGTGGCTGTGTGGGATCCCATTGCTCTCTTGTTCCTGCACAGAGGTTAGGGCTGGAGATTCCCTTGCCAATGCCCAGTCAGCACCACAAAACTTCAGCCACCATATCTGGTTATTTTCTAGGCCTCAGACTTTAATCTATGGCAAAGTTGAACTCTACATGACCATCACCATGGACTGTTACATCACTGTTACCCTCTTTACCATGATATGATAATTTCTCTGGTTTGTGTAGTAGTAGACTGATCTTACCTTAGGAAGTTTTACAGTATGCGTCACTCGATAAGAGAAAATAACTAATTTTTTTGTAAGATTCTTACAAAAAACTGTCCCACGATGTCAACAATGCAGAATGAGTGTTGATAATACATAAACTTCATTTCAATGGGATGCTCTCTGAATTTACATCCCAACTTCAGTGTGTTGTCTTGGTTATGTTTTGATATTATTTCCTTGGAGCCTCTTTAATAAAGTGCATGCATTTCTTTAAACCTGCTTTATGGTGGGGTATTAAAAGCACAGAGTGGTGTTCTAATCCAGCTGGGGTATTGCCCTCGACGCTAAGTGTCTTTATAGAGCAGTGACATTAGCTTGTTTATTGGTTGCAGGGGTGTAAAGATGCTATTGTTTTAATTGCTTGTACATGCTCCTGGGATTCGTGGAGATTAACAGAGACTGCAGATGCCAGCATATTGGAAATGGGATAACAAAATGAAACAAAAGAAAGCCAAAATATACATTAGCTATATTTGATTTGTTTTGCATTCACTTGACAAAATTACTTAAAGTGATTATGTATCCTCGACACATTCAAAAATGCTGTGGTTGTCAGGCAGGTCAAGCATAATACTTTTTAAAATACACTTTATGAAGGGGTNTGGGATTAGACACCATAACTGTAATTACTGTATTGTGCTTCGAATTTATATTCAAATAAGCTCTGTGGAAACGTATCTGGTAAATTAATCAAGAACCTTCTCTGTAACAGCAAGCTAGTCAAATTTTCCAGATATTCCAACCGCCTGACATGAGCTTGAAAGATGCGGGTTTGGAATAAAAGTCATAGGAAAAGCAGATTTGACATTGCCTCTGTCTGATGATGATGCTACCATACATTATAATTGTCTGTGTATTGCTTCTCTTTAACTAGTGGACACACATACACGCACGCACGCACGCACGCACGCACACACACACACACACACACACACACACACACACAATGTTCTGTACTCGTCTGCTGCCTCTAGCACTTGCCTACCTTTTTACATATGCACATGCTGAACTTTTGACCAGGGCCCTCCAGTGTGACATTAGCCAGGAGGATGGGGGAGATGGGGAGAGGGAGCCAGCAGCTTTAACAAGTTCCTGAGAGCTTTGGGCCTCGTCTCATGTGCCAGTGGGGTAATTTCACAATGTTGCTAAGAATCTGTTCAGTGCTTTAAATGTGACTCAGTCCCTGCTCCTTCTCTCATCAAACTCCTTCCTTAGCTCCCCACCATTCCTCTACCCATAACCGTCCTATGTTTCCCCCATTTCCCCACAAGCCTTCTCAGGCAGCTGGCAGTGGGGCTGTAAGCCATCACCTAGCTCTTGAAAGATTTCTCCCTGCTCAACTAATAAGGGTCCCACTTCACCCATTCTCCATGGGGACAGCCATTTAATGAAGTGTCTGACAAGTGGCTCCACGGTCTTGTGTTGACTCTTCTCCAGTTGCAACCCATTCACCTCCTCGCATCTCCTGCTTCCCTCCATCCTCAGAGAGAGAGTCTCTAAGCACAGATGGTTAGAGTGGAGGAGGATTTCTCCAGTAAACCATTGTTAGGCAGGAAGTGGTAAGGGAGGAGGAAAGGGACTTTTCACTTGTGGAGCAGGGAGACATGGTGGCAGTGTAACCGTGACAGCCGTGCGGTGCCGTGGTCGCTGGGGCGGAACATAGTGGGCAGAGGTCCCACTCACCAGGCCCCCTTAGCTGCCTCCTGAGCAAATGAGCTGCCAGGCCAGACTAATGGAGTCCTAATTGGTGATTAGGAGAGAGGGAAAGGTGAGGGAGTGTCTCCTAGCAGTCTGCTGTTAGTGGGATGAAACAGCAGGCTGCTGTATTCACTTTTTCCATGAAACAAAACAGCAATTACTGTTTCAATGCAGCTGTATTATTGTTTACAGCACTAGCTACACCACATAAACAGGTGATAAAAAAGACAACTATAAAGCTACAGTAATTACAACATATTAATTAATTGCTTTGATTTTTGTTGTACACACATCAAGCATGATATTGTTTCTGTTGCCATTCTCAGCAGCATTTCAGTTAATTGACTGAGTGTTGTTTTTAGTTATATTTCCTGGATCAAATGAGGTTGGAGACAGCCCAAAAACTGTACAGCAGTATCCATTAATCAGATCTCACTGCTAAGACACAGCCTTTGTGAGCATTATGTGATTGAATCTGAAGAAAAATGGGCACTTTAGCCCTGATCTCTTACCACCAAGTTCCATATAAATATGAAGAAGGGGCCCTTGGGTGTGTATAGTGTTACACACTTACTTTATTTAGTGCCATGAAGAGGAAAGGGGGAGTAACATCCTGACAGAATATCAACTACTGAAACAGGACCCTTTCTCTATTTTGTGAATGAGCCAGTTGGGCTGAATGAGTATGAGCAGCGTATGGAGCTGCTTTTGTGAATGGGTGAGACTCTCAGCTGATAATGATTTGGTAGATAGGGTGACGTCTGCTGGGATCCAAGGCCTGGTGGGCTAAGGAGGACAAGGGCTGTGATGACTGTCTGTCTGCTTCCTGCTACTAATCCACCACATTAGCTGTGTTTCCCTATTTTTAGCCAGGCCAGGATGTGAATAGACTGTCTAGTTTCACTTTTCATACAGATGGTAATTTTAGTCTTCTTTTGCTCCACATCTCTTCCTTTTCCTTCACAGAGAGTGCTGATGGGATGTAGGATAGTACACTCAACATTGTCACCGCATAGTGTGTTGTTGGGGATAAAGTTAACTTGTTGCAATTTACTGAAGAGACCCTGCCTGTAGCAGGTTATGCTTAAAATATATTAAATAAAATATGGTTTGCCATAGTCCAAAACTGTCTCTATATAAACACCGCAGTATATTCATCATTCACCCCATCACATTCTCTCTCTCTATCCTCTTACACTCACATTTTCACAACCTAAAAGTAACACAAATTTAACAGATTTCACCATTCATTAAAACACCTCCAAAAATAACAATGAACTTTGATGTCTAAATAGTGCTACTGTTGCACAGTTCTGGGGATGCCAAGCAGCAGGCTAGCTAATGTCTGTGGCCCTCTTCATTTACTGGCTAGATATTTACTGTACAGCTTTTATTTTATGCAGTGTTTTTCTGTCGACACAGCATCCCTTTTTACATCTCTATCTTGGAACATCCCCTCTTGGCACATCTGTTGCAGATTAATCAAAACTTCTGAGGGGCTTAAATCCTCTAATTGTGTGGGTGTGGGAAAATGATATGGGTACCCACCCACAGCGTTAATGTCCAGCCAGAACGCTCTTATTTTTGTGTTGAATTTAAAACATGGGTGGAGAGGCAATGAGAGAGCACTTTTACACAAATGAACAAACAGGTATGACAGCAAACACATGCACACAAGCATTTCTGTGTGGGCCCACAAACATATACGAAAAGCTAGCAATCCCATTTGCTAACATTGGTGTCCCCATTCAGTCTTGTTACAAAGATTATTGTCTATTGAGATCCTATTTCATTAGGCTAAAACACACACCTCAGAGTGCACACTGGGACTGCTGCTGCCTTTTAGTCTCTTTTGCTGTGATTATTTTGAAGGGGAATTTTAAGTGGTTTTACTGTGGCTGTTCCAATCAATACATAACTTTAACGTCATATGTGTGGCTACGGCATTACAGGCATGTTATGCCTTCCATGAGGACAGCACAGGCCCGCGGGAGGAGTGAGGCAGTCAGATATTATCCAGCCATCCTTTTTTATTTATTTATTTCTTTAGAAATGCTTGTTCTTGAATTATATCCAAAATGCATATGAGAAGGCAACCCACCACCTAGCCCATGGCCCCACTCCAGATTATGTATTGATTCTTGATATGAAAAGCTCATTACATAAACAGAAACAGCAACACAAAAAAAGCTGGTGAACCTTTGCATAAATCCTTTAATTGAATTTCCAGTGCTGGTGTTTGGAGGTTCTTTTTTTAATTGAATCCATTGCTGCTGTTGTGATTTGCATGCACAGAACTGGGGCCTGTCCCAGATAAAGTGCCATTGATCCTTATTAAAGCTCACCTCTGGCCACGCTCTGGACTAACAGGGAAAATTAAATGTATTCACGATGCATATACTTACTGCCCGCCAGGCAGGACTGTGAGAACAAGCATAGAGAAGAGAAGGAAGAGGAAAAGAAAATACAATTATCATGAAATTCATTTGGTAAATTATCTTGACTTTGGTCATTTTTATTAAGTCTTTTTTACACAAGCTATCCTTTGGAGCTTTTCCTGGCAGTATATAAATAAAGGCTAACCTCTTGGTCTTAGTTTCCAGCTGATCAGATATACAAAAAATAGTGTCCACGCTTAGAAAGTACTGTCTACAAGTCATGATTGAATTACAAAATATATTTGCCTCTCTTTTGGCTTCTTAATGACTTTGGGATATAATCTCATCAGTGTCCTTATCTAATTATTAGAATGTGAAAACCCACCTGTTGGCTTGGCAGAACATTGAGAAAAGAAGGAAAGCATGTTATCTATCTTGATTTGGCCCATGATATCGTGTGATCGATCTGCTGATTGCTGAGTATCGATCAGTGTTTTCTCTTGCTTTGGTAGAGGGCATTACTGACATGAATGTTTCCTATTAGATTTCCTGTGGAGGAGAATGCAACAGCAGGCAGGTGGGTTGCATCACACCTTATCAATACAACTTGGACAAACTGGCCCATGAAGCAGCATTCTCCTGCTTTGTGTCTGCTGTGTGTATAGTGATTGTTTTTGCTTATTGTTAGATAATGAGTGTAAAATCTTGGTGTACATGATTAGTGGTTTTCTCCCTGTCTGTGACTGGCTTATCACTCCATCTCGGTGTTCACACAGACTGAGTGTGACGTATTCATGAACAGAATGAATTAAAACAATGGGGATTAACCTCCAACCTCATCCACACGGCAAGTAACACTGTTGTTACTGTAATATTGCATCACTTTTCAGAAACTTCTTAAGTAACTGCATTTCCATCCAACTTATTTGCATATTTAATGCGCATTTCTAATTATTCGATTAAAGGAAATGCGAATTGATGCATGTTTTCATCAACTACATTATGCAAATTATCTTGGAGGGTGATTTAATTCTATATAAACAAATGTCCACAGCAAAACACACACCAATGGAGAGGTTTAAATGAAACCCTTGGTGTGGGAGGAATACTTATTACAGCCTGTAGCAGTTATACACGGCTTTATTAAATGCAGCCAACAGACGCCTGAGAGCGCGTTACCACGGCGCTCTATAAACTCACAATGGCACAAGGGCCGTGCTGGACGATGCAACAATTTAGTGGTCCTTGACCTGATAAAGTTTGGGAACCTCTGGTTTATGTGGCGTGTCAAGTTATTTGTGAAAGACAAATACATTTTTCAGATATAACGAATAACAGAACCATCGTTCTGCAGGACTTGTTGACGACCACCTGCTCTTCTGAGGTGTGTGTGTGTGTGTGTGTGTGCTCACCAGACAGCGCACGCTCTTCATCAAATGCGAATAAATTGTTTCCATGCACTTTATTTGCATTTCGTCTTATGTGAATAATCAGTTAATCGACCTCTTCCAAGCGCATAAATTTTTAATGCAAATTTTGGAGTTAATGCGAATTACCGGTGTTTCCATTCAGGCTTTCATATGCACATATTCAAAATTCGCATAAAAACAGGTGGATGGAAACGCACCTATTAAGACAGACCATGCTAATTCATTTCTAACACAAGCATATACACTCAAATACCTACAGTATATATATATTTGAAAAATACATGTCAGTCAGCCTTGACTGACATGACAAAATCATTTCTGGCACATGGGTGCTTGTGTGGTCTGGATGTGTGTGTTTATAAAAACACAAATAACTTTGCTATTTGTAATTGCACTTGTACTTGCATGGCAGACTAACTTTATGGTGCCATATATTCAGCATGACCACCTTCAAAGGCTCCATGTGCTGGCTTCTGAGAACTAGATCACTAGAACACTAGAATGCTGGTAATAAAAAGTAAAAGAATACAGGAGCATACACACTGGGCAAACATACTGGACAAAAATTAGCATAAGATATATGTCAACTTGAGATACAAATAAGTGCTGATATAACTGTACTTCAGTAAAATATTCAAAACAAATTCTCAATTGTGACCTAAGCTATGCATATAGGTAAACTGTTTATAGCTGTGTTATATGCCTACAAAGGGTTACAGTTGTGTTCCATTTAAGTAAAACAGTTTATATTATCTCATCACAACTCAGAAATCAGTGGTAATGCTTTCCTGTTAATGATTCTGTCAATATGTTTATTTTCTTTCTGCAGACTTGACAGTATGTGCTCGTCTCTCAGTTTTTATTCTTCTTCTTCTTCTTATTATTTTGTTTGCGCTCCATGATGTGTGTGAAATAATATCTAATGGCCCAAAGCCAAGAAAGGAGGATGGGTTCCTAGATGAGATCTTTGCCAACCACAAAGTATCAAAGACACATTGGATGTTGGCATGTCTGGGAAGTGGGAAGCCACAAGATTCATTGGAAGAGCAATGACAACCACTAAAATAGCTGAATCAAATCAGCAGCACTTTAGTCTACAGACAATGATGGTTCAAACAGTGAGGGGATGGACATTTATTGAGACATTTCACCCCAATACAACTGGGAAAGACATTCTCTTCAAGAACTCAAGTATCAGCTTGTAGTTTTTTATTTGAAAATTCTAAAATAAATGCAACTAAATGTCCTGATAAATAGGAACAGTGAAATTGCAATATGAATGCACACAAATTAGCCATACTGTGTGTATAAGCAAACAAAAATGTGACTTGCAATATGTTCTATTTTATCATAATTTCAGTTTGATATGTGGTTAATGAATGTCTATGTGTGTGTGTGTGCGTGCGTGTGTGTGCGCAAGTGCGCACTGTCAGGCACTCATCTACTCCAAGTTACCTTGAAATTTCTCCCACTGGGATGAACAATAATTTGCTCTTCTGTCCATCATTCTCCTTGTCTCTCCTAATCCTGACAGTGCCCTCTTGATAAAGTGTATATTGAACATTTCACGATAGGAAGAGCTGTGCTACCAGCTGTGACCATTGATCTAGCAGTGTCATGTTAGATGTTGAGATAAAGTGGGAGGAGATGCTGTAAATCAAAATGATGTGATTTGAATGACCATCAGTTTTCAACTGTCGGAGACATGGATGATTTGTTAAGACCATTGATTTCTCCCTTTTCATCGCCATTTTTCAAGGCTCTCCTTTATCATCTGTGGTGACTGAAAGCTCCTTTCTTCCTCTAATGCTGACATCACTTTTGATTGGCTGTTTAGCTTGAATCCAGGGGACATTTGATCTGTTATATCAGCCATTTATTTGTGAATGTGGAGAGGGTTCAGTAATTCCATGTTCATTATTGCAGGAAATCTCAAACAACCTTCTTTTTTGTCTACAATCTCAATGCTGTGAAGCAATAACAATTTCACATGATTAGTGCTTTTTGAGTTATTTACATGTTGTTTCATGCTGTATCATGTATATGGAAATCTGTCTGTTCCTGGGGGCAGTGAATACTGATAATGTGGAAAAGGTATTTAGTGCCAGAAATCCACCTCTGGGACACATTCAATGCCCCACTAGCTCCACTTGGCACAGAATGGCACCAGTTGGCCTATAGAATAAGAGAAATAAGGTATCCCTAATAGAAGCAAATAGTGGAAACATGTTCCATCAGAAATGATTATCACTAATTAAGCCGTTTTCACAGCTGGCTGCCTTGATTTAATATGCATGCTTGCATTAACACTGAAAGAAAACGCAAAAAAAAAGAAAGATTCAGTTGAGTCACAAAGAAGTGATTAAATGGATTAATATTTCTCACAACAGTCAAAAATTACAGTTATTATCATAACATATTATTTCCAACATATACAGAGAATTGAATAAGCAGAGCATGGAAAGGAGAGAAAAGTACAAGTAGACGTGAAAGTACCCATAAGAATGAATGTGAATTAACGACCTTAATGCTGTCTCCCCCTCCTGTCTGTTCTGTGGTCAGTGCTGAGTGATCTCTCTGGCACTGAGGCCTAATAGTCCCTTGCTAACAGACGACCGATTATGCTCCTCTACTTTGTGTGGCCCCGCACTGCTCAGCAGCACATCAAAGAACACCTAAGCTTCCGGGGAGCAACTATTGTTGACCGAGGTGCCAACATGGTGCACACTGATGTTTTTCTTTCATAAAAAGACCGTTAGCAGTCTATAATCCTACATTCTGAGATGAGAAAATACCCACAATATCTCACAGTGGGACTGTCATGTAACTTTCCCCTCACATCCTGGTCAGCAACAGTGAGGATCAAAGTGTGTGTGTGCGGCAGCACACAGACAAAGCAGTGAGACTTTACTATAGTGTCAAGAATCAGATGCCATGACATCTACAAGAATCTGAGATAAAACTTTAGAAAGAGCTTGTTTCAATTCCATACAACTACAGATAATATTTCCTTTCTTCTTTTGAATTTGATTCAAATATCAAATATGATATTTGAATCAAACTATTTTAATCACTAAAGACTACTGATAGTCTTTAGTGATTGAGTAGTCTTGAGTGATTTTTCCTGTTTATGGACAGTGGAAGTCACACTGATTTATAAAACAGTTTAGGTATACTTCAGGGTTACCTTTGAACCCTCCTCAGGATCAACATTTCAAAGTGCTTTGTTCTATCAGAATGCATGCAGCAGAACTATATTTTTCAGAAAAAAAGTTTGTTCTTTCACCTGGCGGTGATGTGTCAATATGCATAGAAATTATTAATTTCTGTCTCTTGAGGTTGCGTTTTCTTCCCTCTATGTGCAAATCGAGACACTTGATTAATCATATTTGGGCAAGTGAGATTTTGAATGAAAGAAAGCCTGTCAACCCCTTCCAGAGTCGGTGGATTTTTTTCTTTCTCACTGTGAATTGTTTTGTTCACTAATGCCAACCTAGGCAAGGTTTTTTTTAAGTACCCCAGTGCCAGTTAAAACCACAGCAGGGAAAGAAGTTGTCCCCTGTTCTGGAATTACAACTTTTTCCACCTATTTAAAAAGACTCTTATTTTCCTGGCTGTCCTGTGGTTAGGAGATCAAAGACACTTTAGATTTGGATGCCTTTGAATCACAGAGTGGCTTAATTGAAATAAAAAGGGGGTGGGACTGGGGCTAGTAGCTCTGCTTAGGTATTATAACTTCTTTTGACTGCACTGCATGGATTATCTCTCAAAAGTGAAAGATACCCTCAGTATTTTCCTGACAGTACTTCAAAAATAAAATGCAACAAAATATTCATTAACATTGTCAATGAAGAACTCTTCTTTGCATTTATTGGCAAATTATTTTCTAAGAGATTTTAAAATCTTTGTAAATCTTTACCATAATCTCATTTAACAGTTTACCTCTATTATCACTTTTTCTTCATCAATTCTTACTTTGCCTTGCTGCCTTCACTCCTGTCTCCTTTAAGCATGTTTTATGATCCTGGGAGACTGAAAACAGGGTGTGCGAGTTTATCAGGATACTGTAAGCATACCAAATACTCAATCTTTCATCCGCAAAAGCAGGGGACACCAGGCCAAAGCTGTCCTGCAACAACCTCAGCGGCACCACCCTGTTGTCACATAGCAACTCTATTAAATAAATAATCTGATCTTAAGGTTAGTAAACAGTAAATCAACAAAAACTGTAAAGCATGCTTGCACTGAAAACCAGTTGTATTGTGCTGACATGTTCACGTGTTATTTAAAGTGACAAAAGTCAGGGAGAGTGGAACAGCGAGAAGAGTGCACACTGCCTGATTCATGTGTTGCAGAAGCATAATGGCACATCGTGTGACTGGGTCAGACCACGTGTCAAAATGTCCAAACTACATGAATAGACACTGGATGTTTGCTTTAAATGAGAGGGACTGTCCACTCCTCTTTAGAAGCCAGGCATGTTTTTTTTTTTTGTTTTTTTTGTTCTGAGGATTTGGACTTATGATGCTGTCTCTTTTGTGCGCTCCCATGAATAAATAAAACCGTATCCTAAAACATGTCCTGCATTTACACAAATCCACAAACTGTCAGGTCTCCATAATGTTCAAACTTATTTTATCAGTGACAAACCAGATCATACCACATCTCTGACATCCTGTTCAGTTTTTCTAAATGCCACCTGATTTGCTATATATATATATAGACATGCAGTACAGGACATTTTTTTAACCCTGAAGCAGCAACAGAGTGTAGCTGTCATATTAAACCTCTGTGCTCACTCACTTTGTCTGCCACACTCTCCGGGGCGCTCCTGTTTGTCTACACCACTGTTCTGGTTCAGTAGAGAGAGCAACAGGGAGACGAGAGGCTCAGTGTGCATTTCTGTCAAGAACTCCTTCACTGATCCTGTAAACCATTCTCATTCAAGTACACACACACACACACACAGCCCTTACCTCAGAAGTCATGTGCATGCTTTAAATGCTGAAGGCATGCATGCTGGCTATACTTGCCAGTTACCTGCTGTGGTTTCATTCATTAATGTTCTAATTAATATGTTTAAGTCATAATAAGCCTCTCTGATGATGATAGCAATGATTGTTATAGCTGAATAACATTTGTAAATTAATAATGCAGTATTCTATGGTAGTTAGCAGGTTAATAAGGACAATCTTTCAGGTTCGAGGTGATTGCACTTCAATGTGATATTTCTGCTGAGTGTGCTGAAAAACACAGCAGTCTGCCTTTAGTGCGCTGGTCTTTGTTGAGGAGACAGATACAGGGTGACACCAATAGAGGGCATTGTTGTTTAACTGCAGGCACAAAGGGCATATTCTTTGTTTATGTACATACCCATAGGTGGTGGTGTTCTTGTCCTCTTTCTGCTTTTCTCCATTCAGGCAGACTGAATTTGAGGATTTTGTTTGAATACTAATTTAAGTATCAATCTATCATTTTGTTTTCCAGTTTCTGTCAGCAAATGCAGAGACTAAACACACTCAATCTTCTGTTTTCCTCAACCAGTTGAAATTACTCTATGTTTTATATGAGATGCAAATTAAAAGGATTCATTTCATCAAAAATTCTTCTCTAAAGGGAATAAATGAAATACTGTTTTCTTTCACTTATTCCCAGGGAGATATTTTGCAAAAAATGTAAATAAAATGAGCTTACTTGATTTTGGCACAGATGTTATTGCAAACATGCAGTTTTATTATTGTAATTTGACAGAGGAAGTGAAATGGACAATATTACTGCCTCTGCAAGACTAAACTGAACTTCTTACAAACAAGTTCTTCTCTTTTTATGGGCCTCCTTGTATGAAACAGAAGACAGAATTCACAATGATTCTTTTCTATCATCATTAATTCAATGATCTGATCAATTTATGTATCTCAGACTGAGATTAACAAATGATGACACTGTAATCTGAAAACCATTTCTACATAACATCTTTTAAGAGAGGCATCTGATTAGTAGTCATGTATCTTTTGAGTGTGTGTGTGTATGTGTGTATTTTCAGTATATTAGAAAAGTCAACCAACATCGCAGTCACCACTGCTTTAAAATGATAATGAAATTACACTTACATGCCAAACAGATCAATTATGCTTGCTTTTGCTGTCCAATTTATGCCACTGCTCTGATAGTTGTATATTTCCTGTTTTTTTCTCCCTGAAAAATTGGGATGTTCAGGTAATTATTTTATATGATTCTTCAGTTTGCCCTTTTTAGACGACAGTCTGTTGTCACTATATCATTGCAGTGTGGATAATCATTCATATTGCTTAAGATATATTGATCATTTAAGATGATAAGGAAAGTTGGGAAAAGGGCACACTGATTATGATCAAATTGGACTGATTGGGACAAGAGATTGATTTCAGGTTTGTTCTTTAGTTTTCTCTTCAAGGCAAATGACTGGCAATTTACTATTTGATATGATAAAATTAAGCTTTTTACAGATCTCTAAATAGTACTTTCTTGAAAACCTCTAAAAACTGTTTTACCTTTGTATGGAAAGCAAACCCATTGGTCAAAACGACAAAACTCGTTCAGCCTCATTTTCACACAATGGATGAGCATCCAATCAAATGGATGCCAATTTATTGATTTGGGGGATACACAAAAGAAAGGATTTTAAATCTCAGCCAATAGCCATTAACAGCATATCTGAAGATAGACAGGTGATTGGTCATAGATCACAAATGGCAGGAAATCTATCTCTCCTTGCTCCTTTCTCCTTTTTATTTGTCTGTGCACCTACTCTAAGGTTTTTCATGGTTGTCATCATAGGACACAGCAGTTAAATACCTAAATTCATAAAAAAAATGAGTAAATTTATTGAACTTTTAGTCCTCTTCACCTCTCTCTAAAAACTGTTTGAGGAAATCAGCTATACAAGCTCTTTACGATTGTAGCTTGCTACAGTCCTGGGCAAAAGGGCTGTCAATAAAGTTTATTGTGCAAGACTAAATGGTAATACTTTGGGCTATGCCATGTTTGGGGAAGGGATGTGTAAAGGTTGGAGTGTCAGGGTTATTCATATGCTGTTGTCATGACAAGCATGAATATTTGAGATGAAACTGATTTCAGATCCACCATGAAATTCTCTTCTGTCCACACAAAAGTGTAAATCAGTCTTCAGAGGTAAAATTTGGGTTATAGATCAAATCCTTCTAAAGGCCTGGTATTATTTTTAGAATAAATTTATGTAAATTTACCATCTCCTTCCTGCTGTCAAACAGAGGATTAATTAGCCAGTTTCACTCAGAGTTACCGTGTTTTTGCAACTTGTAGGGGAAGATGACATGCAATATTTGTACACAACTGCAGCACAGGGGTCATTCATTCTTAACATGCCCATTTTTTTTATTCCACCCCTGAGTGTAGCATGCAATAGATACGTGATCTGGGAGAGGGCAGTTTATTGATTACTGTGGGGAATGAGGCAGTGGTATGCTGGTGTATGGACAGATTGTTGCAGGGTCCTGTGTACTTAAACCCGTCTTACTCATATGGAGCCACATGTAGTATCCACTTTTGACATGTTGATAGCAAATGCTCATTGCAAAAGAGCAAACATCAAATATGCACATGAGCAGGACAAGATAAGTAGTATATTATGTTACACCACAAACAATTAGAACAGTATTTTTGAGGCATATTTAGAATGGCCTCTAATTTAATCCCAACTGGTGGACAGCGAGGGCATCAGTCCTTCGTTCTGTTTATGTGACTAACCCTGTCATCTACATGTTGTACTGAACATTTTGTAAGTAATCTCATAGTTTCAGAGCATTTTTCTGTAATATCTGTGAAATGAACTGACATAAACAATAAACACAGATCACCATAAAAAAGACAATCTTTCCAAATTGGTGTGAGAATGTCCAGAGGGGTTGGAATGTGAGCTTTGCTGTGGTCTGTGTTCTCAGGTGATGGATGGGTAGGGGAGTTGGTGGTGGGGTGGGCAGGCTTTGACCTTGGCCATGGAACAGTAAGAGCTAGCTCAGATATCTCACATGATACCCATACATAGCAGCTCATTACGGAAGAGCCCCCTTATGCAAAGTGCAGAGCTCAACAATGGCTGGCTGACAGGGGCTAGTCTAGCACTGCTGACCTAACAATAAGACAACAGGGCCATCCCCATCTCCCAGAAACACAGCTCAGCGTCCTGCTTCCTCTATCAGCATGACCCCACAGCAAACCCACTTAGTCCTGCTTTATAACTTGTGAGGACAGGACAAGCCCTGGATTGCTTTCTTTCATTGCAGAGCTCTTCAAAAGCATGCACATGCACACGCCAAAACTTCTAAAACATTCAGAGCATCTGTGTGACTACATGCTAAAGCAATAGTACATGCATTGTATGTACACATTGCTATTTATTTTATTTTTAATATGTTTGAATCTTTCTGCACCACTATAACCAAATGGCATACTCTAGTGGGCAAGTGCTAGCTCTGGTAATTGTAAGTCATGGATACTGTGTTATTAACAGTTTTGACTGACTCGTTCCCTCTTTAATAACGGCTGTGCTGCAAATGTTTTTAGCATCAGACTTAATAGCTCTCTACAGTGCTCACNTCCCCCCTCCCCACTCACAGGAACATTTCCCAGGGATGGAAAATATTTTGAAAGTGTTCTTTTGTTATCATTATCTACCATTTAAACTGTAAATTTCTTAACATATTTCTTATGTTTGTGGTCATTTAGGTTTTTGCGTCATATTGTTACCTTGTTTTTAGGACATTTTTAATGCCTTATTTTTATTTTGTGTTGATCTGTTTTGTCAGTTCTTTTATTAGTTGTCAAAGCACTTTGTAAACTCTGTTTTTAAAGGTGCTGTATAAATAAAGATTATTATTATTATTATTATTATTATTATTATTATTATTATTATTATTCTTTTGCAATGATGTATCATGATCTCCCTGTGGATTGCAATTACACAGTGTTTGCTACTATAACACTGTAATATCTGTATAAATTCATTTACTACCTGGATACCAGCTATCCAGGTAGTAAAATTTTCAAAAATATAACAATAAAATGCAATGGACATATTATTATTATACTAGTGGTAGGGAATTTAGTATTTAACATCTGTAAGTGAATTGCACCAGGACACAATGTGAGAATCTGATCTGATCACATCTGAAAGGCAAGACTCCTAATCAGGTATTGGATTCCTCCAGACTGAAAATGAGAGTAAGCATAACAATACATTAAACACAAAGTGCAGTAAGGAGTGTACAGACTAAACAATTTCTTTCCAAACCTATCCCTCAACTTATACCACAAGAGTGAACCCCTCAGGTCAGGAGTTAAAACAAGATACCTAGAACAAGATACCCAGCTCTGAGGATGCTAACAAATGGATTATATATTTTAGGGAAGATAGTGATCTGTAAAATAACTATATATGTCATTCTGAGCAAACCACACTAAGCACAAAGACAGGGTGAATTTAAAATCACCTCTCTGCTAAACGCACACAGTCACACACACACCACTGTCATAGCATCTTTGCCTTTGCCTTGGTACTACACTTCTCACACACCATGTAACTCCCTGTCAGAGCTTAGAATAAGGGCATCGTTGTTAGTAGAATACTGGGGTTTCAACAACATGTCCTGGCTGTTTTGCATGGATTTGCACCTATAATCATCTGACTAATGTATTTAATATGACTGAGAAATAACTTCTTGGTGTGGATCACCCACAGCAATTTCAAACTGCAGAATTGCCCACAACTCAGTAGAACCGATACTGCTTCTTGTGGTGGCAAAATGTCTTCAGTTCTTAAATTATAAGCTCCTAGATTTTGCATTCATACTTCTTGGACATTGTTTGATATATTATGCTGTTAGTTCTGTACTCAAGGACAGAGCAAAGTGAGGGATATCCCTGCTCCAGTGTTGCCAACACGACAAGTCAGATGAAGTCTAGGAAAAGCTGTATGTTGGAGGTGGGATGCTACATCTTCACAATGAAGACATTTCAAAATGGCCGTTGGGCACACTCCAGGAACAGATGGTGTGTTAATTTCAACGTTTAGGTCTCAGATGAGCAGACATTACCCCGTGTCAACAGAGACCGGTAGTGTCTCCTGCCTTTGTGTGTTGAGTGAATACATAAGAGNACCCCGTGTCAACAGAGACCGGTAGTGTCTCCTGCCTTTGTGTGTTGAGTGAATACATAAGAGTGTACATAACATGCATGTGCAAGTTTAGTGTTGGTGTGTGTATGTAAGAGAGAGAGAGAGAGAGAGAGAGAGAGAGAGAGAGAGACCATATTGTCTGTGTTCAGTAGCCTGCTGGACAGGCCTATCTGCTCCAGGGTAACCTCTTATCAGAGCCATCGGCATAGCTTGAGCAGGATGACATAATCAATAATCAGAACTGTTAATCAATGGTATTCTAAATAAGCATTGATTGGGCCCACAAGGTTAGCCAGCTTTATCGGTTTACATTAAGCAAAGCAACACAATAGACAAAGACCCATGACTGGGACAGACCAGTTTAACCCCTACCCATCCGTCTCAGGAGGCACAATGAACATGGTGTGGGCAAAAGTACGTGTGCACTCATTCTCATTCGCATTCATTCTCTCCCTCTCTCCCTCTCTCCACTGTTTTTATTACTTTGAAAGAATTTAATGTCGATCTTTCTGCAGTTTTATCTCTTGAACAGTATTATCACGCTCAAGCTCATTTGAATACAATGAAGCTGCTGTTGCATCTCATTACTGACATGGTCATGTTGACATAGGTCACTGATTTGTGTCACCTTTTACAAAATGTCCATCTCTGTGTCACCCATGGGTACTCCATGTGTTTCTAATTATCAAGTTATGGAACACAGCCATAGCTGTCTCAGGTTAGTTCAAGATGAGCCATATACACTCTTACATTCCCCAGAAAATCAACCTGTTGTTCTTTACGGACAAGATATTCTAAACATGTCAGCTTTAAGTTGTCATGGAATTGCTTTAGAGGTAACATGGGGCAGCTTGCCTTATATTATCACCCTCGCAATGAGTTTGCCTTAATTTCATGGTTTTCAGAAAGCTAACATCCTTACCATACTCTCCCATAAAACATGACAACTGTTAATGTACTTGGATCACTAGTAACACAGAACTAGGCAAGCATGGAAAATTAGCTTAAATAACCCTTTTAGTCTCCCTTCACCATAACAAAGCTTAGTTAAATGATTACCGTGTCACCAATCATTTCATTCCAATCATTTTCCCCTGCTGGCTGTGGCTCAGTGCCAGAAACAGGCTTAGATTTGGCCCATGAGAGAAATTCTTTTCACATCATACAGAGCACCTGGCATCATGTTTTGTCTTTATGAAAGTAAAAAATTGATTGTTACAACCACAACATTTCTCTCTGTCTCTCTCTCACACACACACACTTATGCATGGACACACACACATGCACGCGCGCACACACACACACACACACCAAGAAAACTGTTTGTAGTACTGATTTGCCAATAAGCAATGAAAGCGCTAAGCTAAATTGGCTATTTTTTTTTTATATTATCTATTATTTATACTGCAAAGTTTCACTATCCTCAGCCCTTGCCAACACACAAAATGTGAAGGGAGACACAGTGACACTTCTTTAATCTTCCTTTTCTTGGATCTCTTTAACACTTTGTTTCACTGCAGCCTCTTCCTTGATTTTCCACAAACCTTGTCATCTCTCTCTCTCTCTCGCTCTCTCTCTCTCTCCCCACCCTCCCTCCCTAGTGAAAGTCCCTGTCACCTCTGGCCCTCCTCCTCTCCTCCCCCTCTGTGAAGCTATTACAGGCTGCTCTCCTCCCTCCCTGCCTTCCCCATGTATTACCATTAGAAGACATGCATCTTGGGAGCTGCCGCACACTCCTCTGTGTTTTGATTAATATTTTAGCAGCCTCAGGGAGGAAATGGGTCTTCCTCTGAGCTAATCCGTTATGGGGTGGACTCTTGGAGCAGAGGAAAGGGAAGATGATAGAAGAGGAAGGTCAAGCTCTACTGTTTTTATTTTCCATGTCAGAAGTTGTAAAGACATCGAATACAAACCAAATAAATGTCTTGAAGATGTGCATAATGCACTGAATTTCAAGGCAAATATTCAAGCTAACAGTTTTATAAAGAGTACATTTCAAACTAATACACATTATGTGACTGTGGCAAAAGTGGTCAGCAAACCTTTCAATGGATGTCTTGTGTAAGTCCAGAAAATATTCAGCATTACTAGTGTAATGCTATTATATGCTATTATATATTGCAATGAAATTGTGGGTAAAGGTGCATCACTCACCATTATCACCTCTCCAAAACTGCAGTGGGATCCATAACAGTGGACTCTAACAACTGATTCAAAATATGAGAAGGAGTGGAACGCTAAGATGCAACCAATGTAATTAACACAATTTTGCACACCAATTTAATGTGATCATGTGATAGTGGTCTGTTGTTCCGAGTTTCTTCAGCCATTTCTCTTTTTCCAAGTCAGGGTAATATTGTCCTTTTTCCCACAGAAAGATTCCATTTTCAACCATTCTGATGCCAGAATGGTTAAGTTCATCCTGAACTTAGTTGAAATTTTGTAAAAATCATTTTTTAACAAACCTCATTTACATTTGAATGTTAAAATAATAAAATTTCAACAAAAATAACTGTGACCAAAACAAACCCAAGCAATAAAAACAATGACACTAACTTTCCTAATACAAATTACTCTATTTACCTGAATGCATCCATGTGCAAGTGTAAATGAGTGTGCCTGCATGCAAGCATACAACATCAACTTGCTGTGACAATTATCACTTCTAAAGACAGGGAGGCCAAGGAGATTCAACACTGACTCTTTCATATTGTTGATTTGGTACAGTGCAACCAATGTAATTAGCATATTGCATATATTTGGTACCCAAATGAAATTAGGCACCACCAGTAAATTTCTCTTTGACCCAACCCTTCCACCTCACCTTGTCAGGTCAGGCATTCTTACCTGGGACAGCACCTTTTACTATGTAGACAGTGAGAAATAGCTATCAATTAGGAAAATAAAGTCAATGCTCAAAGCTGTTGTGTCCAACTGGACAGTGAGTCAAACTGAGTCACAATACCACAACCTCAGACAACATCTCTGGCCTGTATAGAGGAGAAAAATAATCCTTGGGTCCACTCTTGCATGTCATGTAGGCCTGTTCTAGAGGGATGTCAAGGGGCCTGGATGCATTTTAGTACCTTATTTTGGAGAGTTCTTCCACCTTGATGCAGTGCATGGTTGGTATCATGTTGTTGAGTGTTTGCTCTTAATTTCATTTCCACCAACACAATGCTAGTTCTGGTTCCAGTCCTGGGGCCTCATTTATAACAGCTGCATACACACAAAATGGAGCTTGAAAGTTGTGTACACTACTTCCCACACAAAGTTTAGGATTTATAAAAACGAACTTGATGGGAGAATTTGCACACATGCAGGGAAACTATATCATGCATATGCACATTTTGGAAACTGGGGTGTTTGGCGACACAGATGGAGAAGCAGAGAAATTAAGCAGATTTCTCAGTGATTCTGACCACACAAGTCACTCCACAGAATCAAACTCTGAATTAATTCACACTCTCTTGGGAGCTCAACAAGTAACATCATAATTCAGTCCAGGTTTATTTTTAGACCACTTTGGTTGATGTTTCTTTTACAGTCCCTGTATTTGTTTTCTTTAACTTATTTAGTTTATTTATTGTTTGGTCTGCCATACTGGCTCTATCTAGCTCCCCTTTAATTTCCACATACATCTTTGCTTATCATTGTGAAGTTTCCAATTTTTCCAATATTTCTCAACTGCACCATATTACCATTGCATTGGTGTAACTTGTTTTGTTAATTTATATGCTGAAATACTGCTAATCTCTCCTGAACACTGCATTTCAGTAAACAACAACTTTCCTTCTGGCCTGTGACATCCCCAAAATGTTACACACATAATGATGAAATATAATTAAATCTAAAACCAGAAATTTAATCTTTATTAGTTCCTGATAAGCTGAATTTGGGGACTGTATATACTTGGGAATGTATGTTTCAAAATGAAGGCTGCATCAGGTAATCCTGAACAGTACTGCGAATAAATTAAAAATTTCCCTTTTTTCTGCAAAGCTATGTATTTGATTTGTTGTTTTGTTGGTAAAATCTAAGTGGTACTGTATTGGTTTCTAGGTCTGTGAGCTGCTTTTCTATGGCTTCTGTTCCATTGATTCCTACTCCCTTTTATTTATGCTTGTGGACTGTGCTGCTTGACTCTAGAACTGCCTATTGCTTTTATTGTCGAATGCAATGAAGGGTGCTTTTATCACCATTTGCCTGCAGGTCAAAGGTGAGAATGGAGACAAATGGGCCAACTGTGCAATGATGAACTGGTTGTTCTGAACCTGCAAACATACATCCAGTTCATGGATCCCAGCAGCCCATTCTTTAGTGAATGTGGACGCTGAAAGGAATTTCAAAGTAGATAAATTGAGAGAGCGTATATTAAAAGGTTATATAGATTATGGTTACTACTACTACTTATACATACATTAATTTAAAACACATTAAAAGTTGATATCAATAAATATATCTTCTGTCATCTTTAGATGTTGGCCAGTAATGGTTAAGCAGAGCACATTATTACTAAAAGAGCTACACAGCCATCATGTTTTAGATGGTCAAGCTACAAAACCGTTCTTGGTTGCCTCTATACTTGGCATTTTTCTCAGTTCACATACAGTAACCTTGATTCTGAGTCATGTGACACCCTGATGCGATACACCACTTTGCACATTAGTTCTACTGACCAATATATGAATTATTCTGGCTGTATTGTTCGTGAATTTATCCCCATGGTGTTACCATGTTGATTAAGTGCTGTATGGAGGTCGAGTGTTGGCAATTACTCACCATGTGTTGGGTGCAGTGGGCCATGTACAGTGAGTGAAGCTGGCACATTAGGAACATATAAATGAAGGCTAGTCTGTGGGACATGGACTTTTTTTTTTAAGCTCTGCCAGCCCATTTAGCGGTGTGTCCTTGGGGCTGCGGGTATTTTGTATGCCTCCAGTAGGTGTTGTCTAGTTAATGAAGGTGGTTTTTAATTTGGTAAAATGCTGCAGGGATCAGGCATTTGGTATCTGTATGGATAGGATAACATAACAAAGGTGGACAGGAAGCCCTGACTTAGAGAGAGACCTACTCATTTTCCCCTATTTATAGAGGGCATGATGCTATGTGCAGAAGGACAGGGCATCTAGCTAATGTGAACATAAGGAGGATACACCTGCCCCTAGGTGTTTTTTAGCAAGTATAATGGCGATATATTTCCACACATGACATTCACTAATGTTAGTTGAGGGAATAGCTGCAAGTCCAAGTTAAGAACCCTATGGCAAACCATCCTACAGTAAAACACTGTGGCTATGAACGGAGGCTGACATGCTGTAAGTTAAACAGTACTTTCACGGTAACAGACTGAAATATTTCTTAACTTTCAACAGTATATTGAAGAATATCTTTCATAACTGTATTGTGGATGTGGGTGTATGGTGTGTGTGTGTGTGTGTGTGTGTGTGTGTGTAGAGAAATACAGTATTTTAAATTTTNGGTGTATGGTGTGTGTGTGTGTGTGTGTGTGTGTGTGTGTAGAGAAATACAGTATTTTAAATTTTGGAACAGTTGAAGCCCCTGCAAATCCCACTGACCTTGAATGCTGTTTTTTGTTTTTTTTGTTTTTTTTTTAACAAACTGCCAATTCACAGTCATTGTAACAAATCTCTCTCTCTCTCTCTCTGTCTTGGAGAGGTTTCTTCATTAAAACTGACAGAGAAGCCAGAGGCAGGGGAAGTGCTAGAGCTCCACAGACCTGTCACCACTTTCTCCACAAACTATAATTTAATGCTTTACAATAATTGAAATAATTCTTTCATTTACTGACGAGACTGCCAAATGTTGAACCAGAAAACTGCCAACAGAAAAGATAATGTGTTCCCTCATGGTGTTTTCTTTTTAATTCATTTTCTATTCTAATGTATTAAATGCATAAATTCTCTCACTAATGGTTTGTGTGAGCCAGAGCAACACCCCATTCAATGATGCAGTTTTGGGGGGGTGTTACACTTAAATGAAGAACAACTATAATAAATGCCAATAAATCAGTGGACATGTCCATTTTTCCATAGCCCCTAAATGTATGCTTAGTTAATCCCTTGCTCTACACTGGCCATTTGCAAAAGGTAATGGGAATATTTTGCTGCAAGCCTCCACAGGATATCCTATTGGGAGGAAGAGGTGGTTAAATAAGCTTAATGCTTTTTCATTATTCTGACTTTCTCTATGAAATTTAACAATTAACAACATGGACCAACTATGCACTCAAACCATCTTACATAAAATGGCACTGTGTGTCTGCATAACATCACTGTATGTATACACAGATTACTTTAGCATGTACTAAATCTGGTTGGTGGACGTGATACTTGCAGCCTGCAGTGAAAGAACAAGTCAAGCACCCTGATGACAGGAGCTTTGGAAGATGGAGTGGCAGTTAATGCAAAATATGCCAAGGTAAACAGCAAACTAACACTCATATTGGCATCTTGGAAACTGTAGGTATTGTTTATAAGACACTCTACAGTTCATCATGAAGTATTTGCAGGATGGCCCATGACACCTGAAACTCAGTAGTGACAAAATCTAAACTTCAGAAGAAAGAGAAGTCAACTTCTATTGTCATTCTGTGCTGAGGGTCATGTGCACCAAGAAGTAAGCAATTTAGGCAATTATAACTTTGCCTGACACTGAATTAGCATTTCATTTTGCTTCATTATTCATAGAACTGCCATCTTTAGGGTTGTTTTCCACATGTCAGAATTGAAGCACGTTATGCAGAATGAATTCATCAGCCATTCAATTGTTTCTAAGAGAAATAATATTTAAATTCTCAGCTCAGGTCTTTCTTTTGCAGTAGTACAGCATTAGAAAAACACTGTGGACTCCAGCAGTCAACTGCAAATCAGTCACTCAGACATTCAAGGTTTTTGAACAAGTGGCAGTAGTTCAATTTTCGTAAATTTTAAACAGCGAGTTAATTCTAGACAGTCAGCACTCAGATTTCAAACAATCTATTGCCGAATATTTTTAAAAAAGCATTTGCTCAACAACATTTTTCCCATTGAAATGAAAGTGGCCTATATGAAGACCTTGACTCTTCAAATTTTGTGCTAGAGCAAAACTGGAGAAAGTGGTATTTACAGTCTTATGCAACTTTCACTGGGCAGTCCATTTTTATGACTCTGTCTGGTTGGTTATTTCCTGGCTCCAAATAAAGCCACTTGCACTGGGTGGTGTGGTGAAGCTGAAGTTGTGTTTATGCATATCTGGTGGTGCAGTGCAATTTTGGTATTGATTTTAGCCAAGAAAAAAAAAAAGTTCCTGTAGTAACCAAAATTGCAAAAAAAAATACTCAGTCACACCCATATGCCTTGCTATAGTTTGCATGTGTTGTTTTGATATTTGTTTTATTAGATTACAGTACTTACACTACAGGGGCTGGCTGTGTGTTAGGCTATTTGGCTGCTGTAATATGTTATTTCATCATGCTCACAAAATTGCCAGGTCAAACGACAGATCTCAACAGATCTGAAACAAAAAGTCCTATCAGAAGAGACCTGGCAGGATGCTTGAGTTGTATGGAAAATGGAAAACTGTTCAAAAAATTATTCAGAAGGCTGTAACCAGGAAAACTGCAAGAGGTTTATCCTGTTTCTCAACTACATGAGAAGACAAGATGTAGAATTTAAATACTGCACTGAGAAATAAACTTTTCTTATTCTTGACTTTGCTTTCCTCTTCCTTTTTTATAATATTTAATAAATGTGATGATATTCAGTACTTGGCAGGGCCAACTATTTCTCTCTCAGTCACTCTCCTGGGGCAATGTCCAGGGAGGGTCATTGCAGCCACGAGAACTCCATTGTGTTGATTACTGCAATGATAGATAGGCTGTGCTATGAGATGAGTGGAAAGAGAAGCTGAGACATAGGACAAGCTCAGCAAGACTTAGAGAAGACAAAAATAGAAACGCATACACGATACATTATACCATGGTCATGCCATCTTGAACATGTCATGTATTTATGTAAAAAGCAAAGAAACTGAATTGTAGAGAAGCAGGGAAGTCCTGGAGAATGCAGGAGAGAGGAAAGGTCTTTAGGTCTCTGTGAGATGAGTGCTTTATTTACTGTTAGTGCACTGTACTACATCAAGCTCCACGGAATCTTTTATTTTATAATGGAACACACTTCTGTATTCCGCTAAAATGCCTGCAATCATAAACAGAAATCATTGCCATTTATCTCCTTGTACAACTTCCATACAAATGTATGTGTAGGTACACTCAGAGACGTGCACATGTTCCTTTTCATCACCCACTGCATCAATTGAAGAAGACATGGAAAGTTGAACCAAGTTCTCATTGAAATACCATCTGAAAGCATTTCTCTATATGCAATACAGCAATATGTTTTGCAATATCATTGATTTATTTATTTCACTCTGTCTCTTACAACTCAGGAAGTGTTTTCCTCCAAATGGATTTTTGCTCAAGCTACAGAGTGGGTTCTAAAGTGTCTGTAAAAAATGTGAGTACCTGCTATTGTTAGTTTATTAGAATTGCAGTAGAGGCTGACCCTATTGTCCAAATGTGGTCATTTGATAAATAGCTTTACTGCATTTTTTTCTCAGCATTCATGTGCATATGGACTTAAATTATGCAGATTTCGTGCAGAGATATGTAATGTTTAACATCTCCAACATTTTTTTTTTTTTTTTTTTTTACTCGTGAGGGAATCTGAAGTAATTTCTTTTTTTTTTCAAGTCACTTTTTGATTATTTTAGACCAATTTTTGCAAATATTCATTGTAATGTTATTTTAATTAGATCTTTTTTCTTTCATGTCCCCGCACATGGACACGCAATTACACAACTGCACTTCATCATGAGCTCAATGGGAAGAGATCTATGATTGATTAATGAAGCTTTTATCAATAGAAGGATAGGAAAACGATCCCCGAAATCCACTTACATATCAGCAAGGCACTTTCATCCCTCCCTCCATGAACATGATTTACGAAGGCAGTCAATGCATAGAGCTGCTTACACGTGACTACATAATGAAATGGTGAGCTAACTTGGGAGAGCATAAACCTCTTATTGAAGAGCATTTAGTTTAGTGTACAGATTAGCATACGAAAAGCAATCTCATAACATGAACAGACCTCTCTAATTGAGCTATTGTTCATGTAAGCAGCGTGATTTTCCATCAGACCAGATCTCTCCACCCCTCACTACATCTTTTGCTTCTGGAATGACTACAGATGGGCTATGATGTTATGTGCACAGTGTCCACTTGTGTGTATGTGAACTGGAAAGCATGCCTTCAAATTGATCACCACTCCACAACAGGAAAGGACAGAGGGGGCGTTAGCGAGCGGACGCTAACTCAGCCAATAATGAACAGGGTGGTTATAATGCAAAATCCATGGCTTCTCAATCGAGGCCATTGATCAAATGTGCCTCCTGTATGTTTGATTCTTTGCTTGGCTCCTATAATCCCACACAGTGGTTTGTTTTTAAATTCACTCTCTCGCCCTCAGATTCTTTCTCTCTCTCCCTCATCTGTCTGTCTGTCTGTCTTACAGTCTTTATGCATGGCTCCATCAGAAATAATTGTGACCTGGACAGAGAAGAATGGGTTTAGTCACCTTGGCACGAGCTCCCACTGAGCTCTGACTTTGACTGGACACCTTCCTCAAAGCTTTTAACAGGCAGATGTAATAGCCCTGTGGTTTTGAAGAGGCCATGGTTAAAGCACCTCTGGAAGAGCAAGCTGGCATCTCTTGTGGCTTCAGATGTGGTCTAAGTTGTACTTAATGCACTGACAGATAATCTATCTGAAGGCAAGATGCTTTATGCCAATTTAGACAGGAAATCAGAAACCTAGTGTGGTATTAGCCCCAGCGTCTCCTCCTCTTATCCCAACCCATTATGCAGAGGTGATTTTATATTGGTTCCTTTTTTGGAGGATACAGATCTAGTTGTTGTGATCAGTGCATTACTGAGAAAAGAGCACCTTCACATAATGTAGAAGGCCATTAATGTTGATGTTAGTCCAAATAAGAGAACCAGATATGGTTTACGTGCTTTCATTTACAATGTGGCATTCAGAATGCTTTTGTATAAATAGTTCAAGTTAATTTAGGTCAATTATTTGTCAAGTCCTGAGTTTCATTATAATGATGACTTACCTTACTTTACAATAATTTGGTATATTTCAACAACTCTAAATGCAGTTAAATGACCAGTATATTTTGGTAACATACCGCTCATTTCATTTTGCTCTAAACTATTTGGACTCATTTATCAAGTATCTACTGTATCATGCATTCCAAAGGCCCACACCCACCTTCAACATTGAGCTCACTGTATTCCAGAGAAACAATTCAACATGCAAATTGTTGAATTGAACAAGGAATTAGGATATAAATAATTTAAATGATTTGGTATTGATTGAGTTTTAAAGAACAATTACCAAAGCCTAATTAAAGTTGCATTAAGCACCACATATTTTCATAACATAATCTTCTGAAATTTTAAAGACTTGCTGGTATTACCAATCCCAATGAGAATCAACTGCCTCATCTGCAACTTTTTGAAACTTTCAGTACATTTAGCTAGCCAAAAACCTGGTGGATTCATGGATATGGATGTGACTAACATCTTACAATTAGAATTTGATAATTAGAATTTTATAAGCCTAAAGACTGTCCTGTCTTATTTACTGTGAGTTTGTTTTGGAGTCTTTCTACTGCTAAATAGAGGAAAAATTGATTAATATGGTTTAAATGATGCTGGTTAGGCAGGAAGGGGAATTCATACTTGAGGCAACAATAACTATTGATTCAGATGATTAAAAAAAAAAAAAATTCTGTAACCAGGGTGCATGATAAATGATCACAAGCAACAGGCTGCATTATTAAACTCTTCTCCATTTATAGTCTGCTAGGATGCTCCAAAATGGAAAAAAGGAATTTAAACGTTCTTTTTCTCTCATTTAACTTTCAAGTTCTCCATTTGAAAATCAGTAGAATGAAAACAACGATCAAAATTAGTTATGTTTATGCTTTGTTTGGCTGGTCTTTCTGGCATTAGGTTTGTCTTGAAAGCAATCTGGCTATATCTTTATGATGGCAGTATAAAAGAAAACATTTACGCTGCTTGTGTATCTCAAACAACAGCTGACATCTTGATAATAAAAAGGGACATTACACCTGACTAATTTGTTAATCTATTTAGTCCAAGCAGTGACCAAACTTTACTTACTGGTTAGAAAACTGCAACCTGTGCTCACCATACAGGAAACATGTCATAGGATGTAGATGACCAATACTTCATACCTAAAAATATAGTGTACTACATCTGCTGTTTAGCACCATCAGATCCTCCTACTGTGTACAGTAACAGCATACTGTACTTTAAGGACCATACCAGTGATTTTGTGTATGAGCCCAATAAATACCACCCACCTAAAACTGTATTTTAGTTTTTGTGTTTTTTGCCAAATCTTCTAATCTTTTAAAATTAAATTTTCAGGTTACACCTACCTTAAAATTCAATGTTTCCCCTGCCAACATGCACCATTTGTAGAAGGCATGGTCATTTTAATTTCTTGGTAAAAGCAGTCTTCTCCTGGGATTATATTCCCTGTCGGAGAACTACATTTTGTTCTCTGCAGCTCCATGTTGGATGGGTTAAATTAAGTAACTCTGACAAAAAAATAAAAATAAATAAAAATAAAAATACAAACAAAAACAAAATAATGGCCTGGTTTTTAGTGTGATGGATTGCCTATCTCAAGCACATTTCTAGTCTCTACAAGTTGACTTTCATAGCGCACTGGAATGAACTGAAACCACTGGCAGTCTGGAAGCTTGGAAAAAACTTCTAAACTGTACCACTCCAGTAATGTGTTTTGGAAAATGGGCTCAAACATGCAAAATCACCTTTATGCTCCTTTAACACAGCATAATGGTGTCTAGCTAAAATTAACAGGAGGATAATGTCCAAGAAGACACTCCATTATTAATGACATGTACTTTTTATAAATTTAGCTACTCTGTTTGTATTCTATCTTGTAATACTGAGATGAAACCAAAGCAGGGAAATTAATTGATCTGTCATATCTAATATACACAGATTATAGAAACACACAGCCCCAATCAGTCCTCTATGGTGATATTTTAAAGTCATCTTTCCCACAAACTTGTTCTCCTGAGACCACCATGCTCCTGCATCCCAGGAAAGGCAGCAACTTCAGAAGCACTTCTTCCCTCAAAACAGAACCTCATTACATCTTTTCATTTTTCAATCCCTCCTCCCTCCTTGCCTTCTTTGCTCCTTCTCGCTCTTTTTCTCCCTCGCTCTTTCCCTACACTACATCATTGTAGCTTTATCCATTTCATGTTTAGTGAAACTCCCCAGGCGAGCCAATACAAGGCAACGAGACGCCGCAAATCTTTGATATCTTAAACAGAGGGCATAGTGCCAGCACTCTTGCCAGATAGGAAAAACGGTAATCCAAGGGAGGAACATCATCCTGAATCAAACAAAATGAATAAATAATCGGGGCTGCAGACACACTTTCATAGTTGCGGTGCATGTCCATGGAGGATTGGTTTACCAACCCAAGTGATTAGTCTGCTGGCAGAATTGTTTGGTTTTTGTGGCTCAACCATTTACAGTATGATATAACAGCAGATCAGATTCAGTTCTTAACACAACACTCTGTAGAGCTGCTACCATTTCGCTGGAAAAAAAAGAAAATTCCACTCATTGCCACTCAAATCTGATTTAAAATCAGTGACAGTCTATGGCAAACTGTATATAAATACATATCCACTCTGTTGAATATCAATGTTTAATCTATTCGATCAAATATAAATAAAAAATAAGATATAAATAACAGTACAGTAATACATTGGTAAAATTGTTTTTTTTTTTGTCGTTTTTCTTGGCGCAGTACATCAGCGACATGCCATCTACATCACCACATGCCACTCATTATATTACCAAATTAAGCCACCTATTTTAAATGCCATTTTACCTACACTAACAACTTGTAAGCTATGCTTGCTGTTTTTCTCTTGCACTTTCTGCAGCCCTCTCAATCTGGTTTTCATATTTATCATAGAAAGGTCACTACATCCAAAATACTCATACGTGGGAAATACACTGAGGGCCTACGCTATAGTCTCAGGCATCTCAGGCTGTGTCTGAAATCACTCCCTATCCACTAAAATGGGAGTTTCATGTAGTGAACTATATCGTGCACTAGTTGGCAAAAATAAAATACACTTTCAGACACTACTCACTTCTTTTCTGAGCACTGTTAATTACGTCACTGCTGTCGCGCAAACAACAGGTAGCAGGACGACATCAGCTGATCAACATATATAGCATATATACATAACACATATAAAAATATATTTTTAAACCTTTTATTTAAATGTCAAAACTGTACATTTTTTTTTTCCCCAATCTGTCATTAATATTCAGTTTGTGTGATGCATTTACACAGGTCTGTTTTAAATAAACACACTATTTTTGCACCTTACGCTGTTGATTTATCACGTCCATCTTTCCATCAGGAAAATAAAATAATACACTATCAAAAATAGCACACAGAATTGCCTTTTACAGCTACGAACATGCCTTCCACTCTGAATTTGTCTGTTTTCATCCTTACCATCATCCAAATATTGCTGACCAGGAGAAGAAACAGAATAATTGCCAGGCAGAGACAACGGAGATGTGCTGCTCTCACTATATTAGCGAGACATTGCCAAATTGTAAGTCAAAAGATAAAACTGAACCGTTTGCTAAATGTTTACAGCTCATTTCTACCTTGTCACTGTGAAAGATTAAAGCACATATCACAGACACTCTTAAAGACAAAAATTGATACCCTCTACAGGGAAATTTAAATAGACATTGATATTTTACCAACATACCATAACATCCATTACAACAGTTGTCACATAGCTTTAAGTTAAACATTTCATTTGATGACACAATGTTATCAGTTTTATTTTCTTTATTTCCATTTCCAGCATGAACACCCATGTAAATATTGTGTCCTAAATTGTGTGGTCCCTCTCTCCTCTCAGGCAAATTAATTTCACCACATCGTCATCAGTCACTAAAAAAAAAAAAAAAAAAAAAAAAAAAGATATATCAATAGGTGTTTTGGTAATAGTAACAAAAGATCATCTGCAAGTCATATACAAAACTTAACAAATCTGTAAGCTTACGTTGCAACTAGGGTTGCCACCCGTCCCGTATGGGATTGTCCTATATTACTGTATTTATTTATTTATTTATTTATTACTGTCCCAGATTTCAAAGTAAAATGCTGCATCCCACATTGATTCAATACGGGATGCAGTTTATCCCATATTTTCATGCACATTGTTTCATACATAACACTAGGTCTTCAACATGCTGAAAATAACATTCAAACCAGTTTTACAAGCAGTGTTGAGAAGTGTAATTTTACTGGTGGTGACTGTGAGAACCTGCTCACAGTCACCTGGAGCCAGCTGATCTGTCAGCCTCTGCGTGCTGACGTAATGTGAACGCACATTACGTCAGGGTTATCATCGCTGCCTCAGGAAGTGAAGTGCCTCGCTGTTTTTTAAAATATTTTTCCCAATGTTGTGTCTGCAAATGAGCCCCTGAAACGCAAGAAGCTATCTAGATATAGATCATAGTGGGAGACCTGAATGGTCTGGAACCCCCCTCCCCCCCAATCCCTTATTTTGCCAGAACAAAGGTGGCAACTGACATAATATTACGAAAATTAGCCCATCAAGCATTAGTAATAAGTTAGTGGTAACAAAAAATTGCTAAGAAAACTGTACAGAGGAAGCATGGCTAGCTAGCTAGCTAAGTTCTTCGCTAGCTGTAAAATGCGTGATATATCCATTTGATTCATAAATTTCAGCTACGAAACAAAGTATTTTATATGGTTCATAAGATTAAAAGTCTAAAAATCAATTTACTTACATTTGTGAAAAAACTTCCTGTCATCATGTTCTCTCTCCTCTTTTCCATTTGCCATTTTTTTCCCAATTTTTTCTTCCTGCGCAATGCATGATGGTCTATATTGTGCTGTCCAGTGACCATCGCTGTATACTATTTTTAACAATGCATTGTGGGATACTTTGAGTGCACTATATAGGATATAGAGATTTTTTATTAAACATTCGGACACCACTACAAAATAGTGAGCACATTGTATAGTGCACTATATAGGGAATAGGGAGTGATTTCGGACATAGCCTCAGGCTATGAATCTGCTCCATGCTAGGGTATAGAGGCCTGGGTAGCTGAATTAAAAAAGCTATAGTGTATTTTAAATGTCAGCAAAATTAACTCCCAAGTAACTACTTAAGGATGGTCTGCATTACTTACAGTTCCATGGAGAAACAGAGGCAGTTACAGAAGAAACCGATAAGACCCAGATGCATCCGTAATATCCCAGTAACCGCAAAAAGTCTCTTCTGTGCAGTTGTAGCGTTGCAATAGCGAGTCCTGAGCACTCCTATGGCAGCTGTGCTCCCTCGAAGCAAGCTCCCTCCAATACACTAATTAAAAGTCCAAATACACTAATAAATTCAATGTTTATTACTTACCTGAATGTCAATTTGAATACAGTACACTATTAGGAGTAATACTCACTCAGGATTAAATATTTTTCCACACACACTTCTTGCTGGGCCCACCAGCTATGATAGCACGTTAACTACTTTACTAACTACGTCACAGCAAAGTTAGCGTCAATTATCGCCAAATTGCCAATTTGCAGGTTAACGGCACTTTAAACAAAAATGAAAACTTTTCACCAGGAACTTATACAAACAGGAAATTAGCGCATATATTATGCACTCTGTGTTACCATACACATTCGGAAAGTAATTTTTATGGGCATAACTTGCGTGATGTCTTGTCTCACCGTTGCTCACTGCTTGTTTCTCATAGCTCCCGCCCATCTATGAATGTGATAGGGTCAGTATAGGTTTGAGTAGACATTACTATTGGTCAGTGTAAGTGATTGACAAGTGACTGACCCAATCACATAAAAATATTCCTGAAATTGTTTTGTAAACGTCAAATACCGGTAACCTTTTCTACTGAATTTAACACTTATGATATCAAGTCACCACAGAATGTAAATGTAGTTAACCCATTAGTTACCAGACTTATTGTCAGAATCATTCTGTTGAGCCAAAAAAAAAACAAAAAACAAAAAACAAACAAACAAACAAACAAACAAAAAAAAACCATTTCACATTAAACAACAACATAATTTTAGTGCAGGGCAATACATTTATTTCTGTTTTGTAGTGATAACAGTTTTCTATTTTGCATTTTGATCACAATCTGCAGTATTGTGCAAAACAATACTGCAAATTGTTACCTTTCAGAAAATGTATTTTAAGTAACTCCATAGAACATTTTGCCAGAGCCTGACATAAAAAATAAAAAATTACATAAAAATAAAATGGAGGATTTGATAGTGGCTACATGGCTGGAGTTGCATTAATAAACTGGGAAGAGATAATATTTTTCAATGCCAAATCGATTTTCAGAAGGTTACATTCCTAATGTTTATATTTCAGCAACCTCTCTCCTATTTATACAATAGAGAGTATTAAAAGGGAGATTAAATTTTACCCGCCTGAATATTATACAAACACAAAATTATTCTTCTATTTCCAGGGCAAGCTGTGCATTGTCATTTATTTATAAGCTTCCCCCTCCCCTCTTTTTCTTTTTTTTTTTTTTNACACACACACACACACACACACACACACACACACACACACACACACACACACACACACACATGCATGTATCTATACATATGCTTTTGTGCTGAGATCTTTTAATGTTTGTCTGTTTAACCTGCACTGAATGGAAACTTGTGCTGCTCCTGTGTGGCTGGAATGGGACTGTAAGAGAGTCATGTGGTGAGAAAACTCCTCTCTCCTCTCTCCTCTATCAATGAACATTCTTCCTCATCCTGTTGCAGTGTGGGCACTCAATCATATATTGTCACATACTTGTTCTTTCCCTCAGAGCCTCTCTAATACCTCTGAAGATGCAGCCAGATTTTTATTGCTGTTATTACAGTGAACTGCCATTATCCTTTTGAACAGTAGGAGGCCGACATCATCTGCAGTGTGGTCATAGCACACTAAACTTAAAGAAGCCTGGTGAGGAAAGGAAATATTTCATTCTCAGTTGTTCAAATTATACTCACGGAAACACTACTTTTACAATTATCGGTTTCCAGTGGTCATAATCACTGAAATTGTGATATGTCTCCATTTCCAGTTTAAATGGCTCACAATGCTGAAGCAGCATCTTATATTTTTCTCTTTATATTTCTTATAATAATGATAATGCAGTATCAAAGTTCTTTCTTACAGTAAAACTGTAATAAAATCACAGCTATCTTTCAGTGATACATGAGCATTTTACTAAAATCTTTTCTATTGATTTTTAAAATGCTTCTTTTTGGCTCAAATCTGGAATATATCATCTTTGATAGTTCTGTCCTTTTCCTCTTGCTTCTAATTTTATTAAGTGTCTCAATCTTAATTACTCACATTAGATCTGTTTGCCTCTTACCTCACTAAAAATGTTATCTACCATATGTTGTATGAAAACTCAGTCAGGTCAACTGGATTCAAGTTTTTTTAAAATTCTGAAACATTTCACCATCCATCCAAATGGCTTCATCAGTCAGAAATGAAAGCACAGAAGGAGGTTAAACATCCAGTGACTACAGTAACTATGGTGTCAAAACAACTAACCTTCAATAAGAATTAAATAGATATTATTCAGTTTTTTTTAATAATGTGTGATGCAAATTGCATTATTCAAATTTTAAAAAATGAATAAATTTCAAATAATAAATTTCAACTTCTACTTTTCAGTGGTCCCCTGGTTGGATGCAGGACCTGCCCCCAAATTTCTGTGGAAGGGAAGACAACAAGGCACTTTTCCCATATTACACCTCATGCCACCTGAGCAGAGGGAATCTCTCATTTGTTACGTTATGGTGAAAGTTTATATTTCATATTGCACTAGACAAATAAATGCACTTAATAGCTATAACTGTATTTAAATTAACATCTGTAATCCATAGATAAAACAGTAAAGAAGCCCCAGATTTTGGTTTTTACTTTTCTCGCATATCTTTTCTATAAATCCCTCCCCTCCCAACACACACACACACACACACACACACACACACATACTTGCTGTGCCCTGTTNTCCCAACACACACACACACACACACACACACACACACATACTTGCTGTGCCCTGTTAACATGGACAGGTATTGGAGCAGACATATCCTGTGCAGGGGGCTGATTAGAATATAAAAGGAAAGCTCACTGCTCTCTCTTCCCCAAGACTCTGCTACATGAATTAAGTATGAGGACTGCAGTCCACCCCACAACGTGTCTAATCCTCTCCTGTTTACCACCATTCCAGAGCTTTTGGAAGTTTTTCATTAGGAAGTTTCAGATCTCCTACAGAGAGGCTGCCCAACAAGAGAAAATGTTTATATATTTTTGTTTAAAGTTTCAGTGGGCTAAGGAAGATATAACAAAGTTTAAAGAGGTATAGATCATAGACTGGATTCCAGTTTAAAACTTTGATAAACAAGCATAATGGTGTTATTGCATTATATTATATTGGTATGATAAATATAAATCATTGATTACAAACAATAGATCACAGGGATCATAGGCTTATTTAAATCACAATCAAAGTCAATACAAATATGTGAGTAACATTACCTTACATGTGTTGCAGTTTTTAATTAAAAGTTTTGAGGGGGCACTAAAGCTCATATTGAGAATTTTTTTCAAAGAAAGGACCTCATCATCATCATCATCATCATCTTCACCCTTCCCCAACTGACCTCTCCTCTCCATCCAAACGTACTAGTTTTGTATCAAATGCAAAACCAGGCAGACAAATGCTTTTTGTGGATATGTGGCCTATACTCCCAGGTTTGGCAGCTTGCTTATGGTTAAGTTGCCAACCATTTAAGCCATTGCTACAATACCCAGTATCGCTGAGAACATTGCTTGTAGGTACAACTCTCCAACTTATATACACATGATACTAACCACCACTCTGTAGGATTTGTTTGAATACTGTGGTAAATGAGCAGATGTGTTTGGGTCATCCATCCATCCATCCATCCATCCATCCATCCATCTATACCCTCAGCACAATCTTAGCAGTTACTGCTAAGATTGTGCTGAGGAGTTGCAGCTGCTCTAGACACAAAACAGCAGTTGTAGCTACTGGAGACACAAAATCCAAATTTAGTTAATGTTAAGGAAGTTTGGGTTTTGCCATGCTGGAACACACCAGGCTGACTGCGATAAGCTTAGACACTTGTCAATGAATCAAATAAACCCCCAAATGTCTTTTAAGTCTTGATATCCCCTAAACCAAATAGTGAATGGCCACCAAGTCACAAATTAGAAGAAGCAACATTAAATGTTAAGGCCATAACACCCTGTGATTGAAAGAAAAAAAAAAATCATTCACTGTATATTTTGGAAGAAAAATTGAGACCGCTTAAAATGAACCCTGAGGGTTTTGCAGCTACACTGAAAAAACTGATGTTGACCCCTTTTAGATGTTACATATAAAAAATTTAGCCTTATTTAACTGATTTCAATGTGTTATTTTGTTCTGCTCAATATTTTTTGATTAGTTGGAATTATATCTTCCAGTGCTTCAAACATTCTAATTTTATTTAATTAAAAGCAACTAGAAAAAAATGTCACAGCACTATTATCATCTCTATTAATTCCAATTAATCAAAAAAAAATATTATGCAGAACAAAATAACACATTGAAATCAGTAAAATAAAGCTAAAGTTTTATATGTAACATCTGAAAGGGGTCAACATCAGGTTTTCCATGCTTATACACATGGAAATGCATAGAAAAAGAAATTCTTATCACGAGCCAAATATTTTTCTCAACACTCCTGAAACAGGACGTGTGTATATTGATCCCACGCACAGTGAGGATGATGGTTTGAGTGGACAAAGATTCTCCAAGCATCACAGCTGGAGAATTATAGGCATTAGTTCAGTCTTGGGGTGAGAAAGTCAGATGCAATCAAAAATTCTTTCATGATAAGAATATTTTTTCCTTTCATTTATGTTTCAAGGTGATATTAATGTTAATATTTTGAATGAAAGATCAAGAGGATAAACAATAAAGATTTTCTCCCCCCCCCCCCNCCCCCCCCCCCCACAGTCCATTTTGCCAGTTGAAGGAGAGCACTGTATGTCCAGTTTTAGCAAAGGAGACCATTGTTTCTTGATTTTATTATGTTTGGTCTCTCACTTATGTTACATTTCCTGCACTCAGGTATGTGTTTGTATTAGTGTTTGTGCAGCTTATTAAGTTGTGAGGGGTTCTGATTTTATGTAAAGTTTTATGATTTCGTTTTTGAAGGCCATTAACGAAATAGCTGCACACATTGTTTAAGAAAGAAATTGTATGTAGCCTTCAATTATGAGACAAAAGTTTCTGTATTAGTGCTGTTTCTCTTTATCGACATAAACTCAACAAATACCTTTTACCTGTTTTCATTATTTTGAATGTGAGTTACATTGAAATTCTAGCAGCTTGTATAACCTTAAATTTTTTAAATGGGCAGTGGTGGTCTAAAGGTTAGAGAAGCTCGCCGGTTCAATCCTTGGATTGGCAGGGGAAATCTGGCTTGTGGAGTGTGTGGTTGTACCTGGGCACCAGGTGTGAATGATGTGAGTCTGTGAGCAGGGAGTTCCTGCAAAAGAGCATTTAATGCTCAGTAAACTACCCCTGAATAAAATAAAGGTTAAAAAAATAAAATAAAAAAAAAAACACTTAATTTTAATATTTAGTTATTACACCACTGGATTGAACTATATTTACTCAAAAATCCTGAGTCAAACTTAGTAAATGTGTTTAAGTTTACTCAACACAGGTCTATTTGGAATGACTATGGAAATTTAAGTGAAATGTACTCAATTTTGTTTTAGCTAAAACTACAAATTTAATTTCACTGAAATTACTTATAAATATTAAATACAGTCAACTTAAAAATATATAGACAAATCTAAATAAATTTATTTCATGCAACCACTTGACATATAAAAATTAGATAAATTCCAAGTAGCATTTTTTTCAGTGTAGCATATAGTGGTAATTAGAGGAATTACACCTTAACATACTTCTACATTGCCTTGAGCTCATGGAAGTTGCTGCATATGAACACCCTCCCCCCAACACACACACACACATGTACGCACGCACGCACACACACACACACACACACACACGCTTTCCACAATGTATGTTTGCACAGAGGTGTTTTTCATCCATCTCTCTCTCCATATGCTAAAGTGAAATAGTACTGTACTTGCTGGTGACATTTGAGCACAATTTCATAGATAACATTGATTATTTTGTTAGCATTGAACATCTACACCACCCTTGAAGTTTTGAGTGAGCCACATTCTGGATTTGACTCAAAAGCAGCACTCAGCGATATGTAAGCACAATACAAATTTGACTTTCATTATAAATTCAAATGCTGACTGGATGCCAAATGCTGTTATTCAGGAGAAGGGTGGAAGAATTTTTGGATTAAATATAATGTATTGTTTGTTTACTAGTTAAATTAGTTGTGAACTTTAGACTTTTTTTTTTTTTTNTTTTTTTTTTTTTTTACCAGTAGCTATGCAGAGCTTTAGTGTTGAAAGGACAACATCTTTATCTTATCAGATCATATCAAAAATAATATAAGTATTTTCAATGTACACAGGAGGTTCAGATTCAGTTAATCAGAAAATGGTTTTGTTGTGTAGTCTTTAGTCAGGTTATTTCTCCTATCATTATCTCCTTGACTAAGTATAAGATACTGTCTTCTCTGTATGTTGCATTCTGTTGCCTCTGCTCTCTCATTCCAGCTGTGAGATACAATTACTGCCATGAGTAAAATTCTACATTTCCACAGGGCCAGATCATTTAAACCACAAGGCCAGTCCTCAGTAACTTTAGAACCCCTGTAGACACACAGTAGACCCCCTCCCCCTTCCCCCCAAGTGAACTTGGTAAATTCAGCAATACACACAGAGTTTGGTGGCTCTTGTTTACGAATGGTGCAGGTGCATCCGATCAATTGTATCCCTGTCAGAGGCTATAAGTAAAACCCATATCTACTCTTTGTCGTACAATAGTGCACAGAGTCATCAGTTAAGAGGGTCAGGTTCTGGAGATCAAAACACTGTGGGTTCTGTCTAAATTTTGCTGAAATTTTCTTCTGTGAATGGTATAAATTTTGAGTTCCAGGGTGAGCCATAATCTGCAATTCCAACTGTGGCCACTGAGCAAAAATTGCAGGACAGCTTTTTCATTTGGGCTTTATATTGTCCACTGTCCCATCATCTGTGAAATCTAAAGTCATACAACAGTCCTTCTTATAGAATGTCCAAATTTATAAGAAATACTATAAAAAGGAAGATAATATTACGAAAGAGAGAACTCCATATTTGATCTTGTGTATGTGTGTGGCACTACATGTTGGCCATTTAATGTACTTATACACTGGGGAAATTCTGATCTGCCTTTCCAGCAAACTCATAGTTACAATCTTGCTTTCAACAGAACGTGGCACTTAATAGCATCAGAATATCAAGGGTCTCAGGTCTGTGTCATCTGGATAAAGAGAGCCTGTAGTCATCAAGTCTACTTGTTGATCACGTGTCAGGCTTCTCACAGACCTGTACAACAGCAGAGACATTTAAAGAATGTAAAGGCCACCATCTGTGACCATCAGCTACAAGTTCAAGGAAAGTGCAGAAAATGGAAGAAGAATGACTTCCCTTCCTGTGTAGTAAGATGGTGAGCTGTATACTATTCTTTCATATAAATCACACATTGATAAGTTCTATTTATTTATTTATGGCTGTATAGTGTTAGAGCTTGATATACAGCTGTCTTTTCTGAAGATTGCTGACTTGAACGAACATGTAACAGTGTCAGAAAACATTAATAAATTCACTCTTTGAGAGTGATGGTATGTTTGACTGCTGTGTTTTGGACTTTTGCAGTGGGGACCCTTCTGTTTATATTTCGATTCAACATTACACAATTTAACAAGCATGTTCTCTACTCAGTGTTCTACAATGCTATTCTGCTTATAAATTTATATATAGTATGTGATACATACATTGCACTTTCTAAGTACCTTTAGAATAACTACAATCCATTTTCCCTTCTGCATGTGCAGGTGTAGAGTGATGTAAAAAATGACCTTTATTTGGGAGGTAATTGTGCAGACCCCGTGCAAATGCTGCCTGATTGTGATCTCTCTCTCTCTCTCTCTCTCTCTCTCTCTCTCTGTCTGTCTCTCGGCAGAGTGCTGTTTCAGCAAAGATCCATCCTGTTCTTCAGCTTGGTCCTCTCCTTCCTCCCAAGGTGTCCTCTGGCTGTGTTGCCCCCTTTGAAGGCTCCCTCTCTATAATGGAATCGCTCCTTACTCTTCGTGGATGGAGCAGGGAGAAGCACTAGTTTCAGACTGATAAAGATTCCTCTTCCTCTCATTTCATAAGCCTTCCACCCAAAGACATATGAAGCTGTGCTAGATTAGATGCGTCACTCCTCCCCCAGCCCCTGTTACACAAAAGTCTTCAGAAAACCCAGGCAAGAAAAAAATAGAATTAAATTAATTGCTATTCACATGTGGGTGAAAAGGGGGAGAGCAGCATATTGGGGTGGAGACATTTTCCTTTTTTCCTTCATAACTACAAAAGAAAGATTCTTTCTTTAAACTCAGGAAATGTGTGTGGTATTGAGGAAGAAGGGTTATGTGCTGTGGAGAGGTCATCTGTAATATCTGTTAAATTCAGAGTGCAGTTGTCAGATGTGTCAGAGATTCTCCTCTCCCTGTCTAAACTAACACAGGAGGGGGCTAGTTAGGATAATGAAACCCTGAGTGTGAGCTGCTTGTCTGTGGGTTTGTGTGTTCCCAAGCTTCCAGTGTAATAAAAAGGTTAAAAACATGGTTTTTAGGGTTTAGCTGTAGAAACTTCACCATGAGGAATTTACCATCAAATTCTCATGCAAACAGATCACGACACATTTTTTAAGGATTAATAAAAGCATTCTTTATTGTACTCTCTTTGTTATAATTTGTTGCACATTGCTCATTTTTCATAAATACAGAACTTCCTTGCTTTTGTCACAGCAGTAGTAAAGCATTCTTCATCACACATCTGTATTGTTACAGCTTGTAACCATCAGGTTGTATCATCTTAATTACCCATATTTGATTAAACAAATAAATGAATACATTTTTTTTTTTTTTTTTTTTTTTTGGTGGGGGGGGAGAGAGATAGACCTAGAAATACTTTTACTGCTATGTTGGCTTTATTCTTAATGTGAGGCATTAACTATTTTCACTCTTTCAAATGCACAACTGGGTTTATAACAGTCTATTGTTGTGCATATATGAGTGTAAAAGGAAGGAAAAATAGCCAAATTACAAAATGATTACACTGATTAAATGACAAATGTTGCCACAGTCAGTGCATAATAGATAATGTATAATTGTATAATATTTTTGGAACTGTTAGAAACACTTGAATTTGGTTTTATTTCCCCGCTTGCATAGAGATAAGAATTGGGGGCTCAAGCATTCATCACGTGTCTTGCAAAAGGATATGTCATGAGGATAACAAGTTTTCTTTATAAGCTGTACAGTTCTGTCATTTATCCACTTTATGGCAGATTATCAACTCTGAAAACTAAAAGAAGGCCTTTATGAGCTATTTCTGTCACCATGCCCTGTTGTTCTTTCTAGTAAGGAGGTTGTAAGGTCATGCCAGTTTGTTTGAAATGTTGTGTCATATGTGTCTGAGTCCTGCTCTGCTCATCTAGTTCTCCTTCCTGTCTCTTTGTATGGGTAAAAGGGATTTCCCTCCAGATGTGGAGATGTTTCTATCTGAACCTTTTCATCTTCTCTTACTGCAGTTTGATCAAAGCCTATGGAGATAACAAACCTGCACATCCTTGGCCCTGTCATAGCAGGCGTAAAAATACTCTTTATCATATGTCTTTGTGTTACCATGGCTTGTTTATATATATATATATCTGTCTATCTATAGATAGATAGATATAGATATAGATAATTTCTGAATAAAAGAGATGAACTACAGACCTTTCTGTAAAAGCATGCAATTTTATTTCTATATTACTTCTCTGCTGGCTTTTATTGTGGCACTGTTCCAAAATACTGAATCTGAAATTGCAAATATCACATGTGTTCTTGTAGTGCAAATGTAGTGCAAATGAAAGCAATGGATCACAGAAATTCCATGTCCAGTGCTTCCACCATTAAAAAAAAGATGAAAATATGTTTTTTTGAGTTGTTTTAGAGACCCCCTCAAATGAGTTTAATGTAATTCATTAAGTGAAAATGTTTGAAGAAGGGGATTTATCTTGGGTTTAATAATGACTGTGTGGTGGAATATTACAGATGACTGAATATTTTCATTCTGATGGTCAAACCCTCCCATATCTTCAGCTACCTTGTCGACCGCAACCGCAGAGCAATCTATACAGTCTAGCAGGTGTCGGGTTGCGTGTTGATGCGTAGGAGAGATTTTGATTTATTTATTTATTTAGTTTTCGCCTGTTCACCAATAATTGTGAAACTTCAGCTAGTTTTTCTGGCTGGACACAGGAGCTGTCAGGCATCATATTTCCCCCAGGTTCGAATGTGCTGTGTGCTTTGATAATAAATGAAAAGAGCTCAGGTGACCAGACTTGGTACTGTAGGTAACAGTGGGCCCTTACAGAAAACAGCACTTCCTGCACTTAAATTTGGCTCGGATGGTTTTAGTTGTCTCAGTTGTATGTCAGCATATTGACACAAAGTAATGCTGTTCAGTGATAACTTTAAAGAAAAAGTCACTTTTATTTAATTTCAAGTCTCTGCTGACCAAGAAAACACAATTTAAATGTTTGATCAGTTGTTGGCATCAGGTTTGCTTGACCTAAAATATGAATATCTTAGACAAAAAACAAAAACAAAGCAAACAAAAACCCATTTTACTCTTTTAATTTGAAATATTCATAACCCAGATATTTTAATAAATTCTTTGTAACCTACATCATTAAGCCAGAAATATCCTCTGTAGAGCTGATGGAAGAAGGCAAAACCGGAACATTGTTGTGCAGACCAATTTTCTACAGATAAGAGTTCACTACTAAATGCTGCACTGTACAAACAAACAAAACAACAGAAAACTCCTGCTCTGCCTTTTGTTTGTTTGTTGTATTTTCAGTTTGCACACAGATTAAACCTTGTAAATGAATGTGATAATTAACGCAGGCTGTGTGAGTGTAGGCGCTGTTTTAGCTACTTGTTTGTCTCAGATGAAAGGAGCATATTTTCTATAAAACAAAAAGTGGGATTGCACTCAGTGAATCATACCCACTTGTTTACAGTGGTCTCCCCTGGGGACTCCCCTTTCTGTTTGTTAGTGTATTTGCAAGGGGAGACTTAAAATAGCCCACCAGCTCAAGCAGAGCACCATCTATAGGCAGTGAATGCTGTACTTCACTGATCTGTAAACAAAATGAGCTTTGTTCAGAGCGTCTCATTCTTCTGTGTTTTATCTTTGTTGCATCGACCTGAAAAAAAAAAAATTTTAATCCTCCATTTCAAGACATGTACAGAGCATGTGCCATTATAAGAACATGATAGTAAAGCCTGATTAAAATGATCACACTATAACAAATTCATTATTCTCACACCTGAGTTTAAAACAAACAAACAAAAAAAAAAAACTCTTTTTATAATTCTCAATTTAAGGTAAAACTAATGGACTTACTTTTTTCAAATGAGGATGTCTTTGTGATCTTTGTTGAGAGATCAGTGAGAGTTCATAGATATTTTTAATTTTTGGTGTATGGTACATGCTCACACAAATGGCTGTGACATGCAAAATATTTTGTGCATAAAAGCACATTATACTTACACAAAGTAATGTGTACATTTATACTTCTTTAATGTATTTTTTGATCATCTTTGTTTTTATCTTTATTATATTTAGTTCATGTCTGTGACTTAAACTTTTTAAGGTATGTGTAAGCACATTATATACATCTCTGGATATTTCCAGAGAATTATGCAGATCCTTGGAAGTGTCCACAGAGTAAACATATGCAGCTTTTCTTGGAAGATTAATATTCTGTAGTGCTTTGTTCCGTTTATTTCCACATACATCTGACCAAAAAAAGCTTAAGTGTAACTTTACAAGTCCCACATTTTCCTAGATACACCTTTTCTTCATGCAGTTATAGATGCAAAGAATCTTGTACAGTAACTTTTCCCTTGGGTTTGCGGTGTCTTACAGTATGTTCACTGACTCGACATAAGGAGATATGGCATGTTAAACCATTGAATGCAGATTAAAGGGGATGGAAATAGACTGTTAAACAAGACTCCCCTGGTACACTTCATATAATGTTCCTTTAGGCCGAGCTAGTGACCTTTATAATCAAAGCATATGCTAATTACAGAGATATTATTAGACATGTGGGAGTCTGTGTTCAAAGCTATGCTATCTCTGCCTGCACAGAATTCACAAATCAGGACATTGTCACTGCGAGGGTAGGCCGATAAATGTCATATTGACACTATTATACCTTCTCCCCCTTTCACTAAGAAGCGAGAGAGAAAACAGCCTTTAAATAATTAGGGTGTTGTCTCTGTTCTTAAAGTGGCATAACCTCTCCTCTCCTGACCTCTGATTTTTAAAAGCACAGTCATTTGGAGAGGCAATAATACATGAATATTTATCACCGATCACCATGCTACCACTGCAAGGTCTGCACCCTAAGCCCAACGCATGAAGAATCGATTTTTCAAAGTGTATATTTAGATTTCATTTGCAGGTTGCATTTTTTTTCCAGGTACACACTTCAGCCTCTCCCCCATAACACCCACCCCGTCCCCTTGCTTTCTGTTCACCACCAGTGAATTTGCATAGAAATAATTTCTGTGAGTGATGTTCACAGGGTGTTGAAATGTTACCTGAATGGAATACATGCCTACACAAAAGGCAATGACATCATCAACACATCTTCCTTTCTTTGTACTGACTTCTCTCCATTACTTTCTTTTTTACTTTCATAGTTTACATTAATCTTAAATTCTGGATCCCTTTATTTCTTTTATTCCATATGCATACTATATAATTTTGTTGTCTATATGTTCCTCTGGTTGTTGCTGTTTAACTGCCACTTCCCATGGATACTTCATGCTCTATACACATGTTTAGCATTGTCTTTTTAATCTATGAGTAAGATCAGTTTTCACTTCAGTATTTTTTTATTTTATTTTCTAAGACATCTAACACTTTATACCTCTGCATATGCAAACACACAAGCATGCACACATTCATGCACACTATAGGAATTTGTTGGGTTCTCCACCAAAAATGTATAGAAATTAGCTCAAAAGAAGGGAAATACAGTGTTTGTCTGTTGGGGAATGTTACTGAATTAGCAATTAATACTTGATCAATCTATTTGTCCAGTGATATAAATGACACAAGTTTATTTATCAGTTCTGGGAGGGAAACCTCCTGGTGATCAGACAGGAGAGTTTCAGAGACAATGACAGAAAACAAACTGTTTTAAAGCGAGGTAACAAAAGATCTTGCAAGTTTAGGGACTAAATGCGTGACATGAAACCACAGGACAACTTCACTTTAAATTCACACAAGTCTTTATTTAGCTAAACTACAACTACGACACACAACACAAAAATCTAAGACAATGAAACAGACAAAATACATGTGTAAATGGTAGGAACACACACACACACACACACACACACACACACACACACACACACATGCACACAACATACACACACAGAGTCTGATGAGTAACGGAGAATGAAATGACCAGAACATTGACAGAATGTTGGAAATCAGAGTTGACTGACCTATATGCATCAAAAAGACCATTACCAGAAGAGCAAAGAGTTTGGTATGCGTTTAAGCTTTGGGGGAATTTGGATTTTGGTAGTCCGATTATTTTAAGGCACCAGGTTTAGCTGTTGAGGAGGTGCTATACTTGCGTGCAGAGGCTGGAGCGCTGGTGTGAACTTCTTGAGATGCGCTGGTCTGCAAGGAGGTGTAGTGGCGATCGAGCTGGAGTAACAGCGATGAGATGGAGCGGAATCAGTCAGAATGGACAGGGTATAAGGCTTGGATCAGTAACCAAGCAAACTCTTAGACGCTATTCAGGTATTGTCTTTTAAACAGTTTAAATGTAGCCAGCCCCCAGGGGACCCAACCAATCCCAAAGTTTCAAAATGAGCGCTCCTCACTCAATTTACATATTCCTGTGCTCATGGCCCTGACTTACAGCCTGACTTACAGCCTTAACTGTGTCTCTTTTAAGATATTAAAGTCTCCTAACTTTAATATGATACATTCTCACAGGAATTGCTTTACATCAAAATTTTGCTGATAAAAAAGGCAAACTTAAAAACACCAAACAGGACATGCTTAAATCTAATAATTACTAAAATTAAATGTGAGTGTTAATTTCTAAATTATTAATATAATTCCTCAAAATATAAAGCATGCTCACAATCAAAACAGGAAAATGGGTGCAGGTAAATACATGTAGACACACTCTTTGGGTGAGATGGTGCATTTGATAAAAGTCTTCGTGAAGGAGAGAGAGAGAGAGAGAGAGAGAGAGAGAGAGAGAGAGAGAGAGAACAGGAGCCATGCTCCTGGCTTCTGGGTGTCTCTATAAGTCGTTTTCTTTTATTCTGAAGGGACTTTAAGTCCGTTCTGAAGATACAGGGTCCGGTCGGGGATGCACGTTGGCATATGGCATATGCTTGTTGGAAGGCATAAAGCTGGTCAGTTCTTCATTTCTTTGAGTTCATTCAGATGGTCTGAGTTTCATTGCTTGTAGGTGATAAGGGAGTTGCACTGAACAGAGGGGTAGCTTTCCATCCTGGCTTCTTCTCAGTTAATCATCTGCAACTCACATCTTCAAACAAATGCAAATTACTCCACAGACAGGATGGCCCAGATGATGATGGCAGGATGATCAACAGAGCACCTCAGCATTTAAAGATCTCTTCAGGGGTTGCAGCCAGGAAGTTTATGATCCAGATGTTAGGATTGCAGAAGGATGGAGGTTTACTGAGTTTTTGGGAGTCCATGTGATGACCAGTGGAATGTGAAGTGGAGATCCCTGTTGATGTGTGACTTTTTGCTTCCACCAAAGACTGAGAGTATGGATTACTCTGAGAGTATGGATTACTCTGGTGATAGGGGTTGAGTGTGTCTGTGTGTGTTGGTTCCTACAACACACACAGACACACACACACACACACACACAGACACACACACACACACACACACACACACACACACACACCAGGATCTAAACTGAACAGACCAGCATGGAGTAGGCCAATTACATCACTGCCCCAATTAAAATAAAACAACAGGACTCTTTCAAGCTGTCCTGCAGGGGAGAGAAAATGAGAAGGGGGAGAGAGGAAATAGCAATAACAAATCCCAATCCAGTCAGATCGTCATGATGTTCATTTTAATTAAAAAATTGGATTCACTGCAATTAACTCCAAACTAGTCCCCTGTGGCTCAATGAAGAAGGAAATGATTGGTTCTCTATTTCCAAGCTACTCTGAGAGTTCCACAACATTTATGATAATCCTTCTGTAAGTGGTGAATACTTGAATGGGATCATATTTCAAAAATATGACAAACAAAGAAGCTTCCTACGTCATGTTCAAACTGTAAATTGCTTGTCAAAAATAAAACTTTGCTTAATTGCGTTGATGTTGACACTATTCATATACACTGTAAATACTACCAATATGACATAGATCAAATGTCTGTCCTTTCAACCACCATTAAGTGGGTTTGAGGTGAACTGTGGGTGATGGTGTTAAAGCTGAAGAGGTGACAGGTGAGAGGACTGTGGCCTGTCTGACATGATTGATATCTGCACTGATTAACTGAAACATTCACTTATATTTTTACCTGTCAGCCTCGATTGACCTTGATGTAAGTCAAATGTCATGTCATCTGAAGTATATGGCTATATTTTCCATTGAGTATGATGTGCATTTGTGTTAATGTGTCTGTGCATAGTGCATGTGTTGAAATGTGTAAGGTACCATCTGAGAGTATGGATTACTCTGGTGATAGGGGTTGAGTGGCTAAAGCCTGATGACTAATAGCCTGCCAGAATGGCACTCAGCTTCACTTGGTCACACAGATCTCTCTCTCTCTCTATCTCTCTCTCATAATTTTTATAATGTGCAGATGTCCTCATACATATGCATCTCTATCAGGTGTAAAGACAAGCAGTTGTGAAGTATAAATTTGTCACTAACATTTAAGCCTTTTCCCCATGATTATTTATAGTAGAGCATAGTATAGTATTTTAGTATAATAGTATGTAGTAGTCGTTGTATAGTACAGTATTTAAAAATAACCACCATAAAAACAGAAAAACACTCGATTCATTAATTTTTGTTGGAATGTTGGAGATCTGACAACAACAATTAAATGTTATGTCAAAGATAATTTTGCTTGAAGGACTAAAATGACAGGCTAGTGTGGTTCAGAACGCAGTACAGTACACTGATACTGTAGGTAATGCAGAACCAAATTTAAGCACACCAGCTTTGCTGCTGGTGATGAATTCACCTAAGCCATCCTAAAGGCACTCAATGACAAAGATTAAAATGAACAACTACACCAAAACACAGGCACACACACACACACACACACACACACACACACACACACACACACACAGAAACACATGTGCACACATCTGGAGATAAGAATGATTCTGGTACTTCTGTCCTCATTTTTTCTAACCTTTTCCTTTTTTCTTCTTTGAGAGCAGGCTAAGATAAATATTCACTTATTAAAGTGTAACTGGAATTGACTGTGTCATGCATCAGGCTAATAGCTGAAAGCCATGGTTCAATACGGTGGAGTTGGGACAGGGTTTGCTAATGGAAGAAGTGACGTGGTTGCAGCCCAAATGTCATTCATCAGACCACACACTGTTCGTTAGGGGCTACAAAGCCCTGCCATCTCACACAATCAGGCTCATCTATTAACCCTTGGCAATGGCACCCGCTGGATTATGGAAATAACAGATTCAGGAAAATAGGACACTGATAGGCCTAGGCCATCCATGTGGAAAAGATTGGTGTCAGGAGAGTGTTGTGAATATGTCTGACTGAAAAAGATGTGACCATTTTTCTTTTCTCTGAAGATCTACTGTATCTAGGTGCTGTTGCGCCTGGCGAGCTAAGGGTTGCATCAGAAGAAACTAATGCCAGGCGTTTTGGTCCCGCTTATTACATTCCTGCCCACCACTAATAGGGCACGCTGACTGTGGTCTCCATGTTCTGCGTCACTGAAAGAACTCAGTGATATTCACAAAGCTCTAATATGAGGGTTAATGTCTTTTCATTTTGGGAATGGAAAGTGCAGTAATACCGGGATAAGGCAAGAAGAATATGACTGGAGGACTTAGAGAATGGAAGAAGATGGTCAGTATATTGGTCTGCAAAGATTAGGACACAGCTCATAATGCTCCATGATGAACTCCAGGCCAACCACAAAATCAAACCTTTTTGCCTCATCCCCTCAGGTTTCAGCCAAACTAGCCTGAGAAACTTAAAAGATAGGACTGGGTATATTTTAAATTCTGTAGGTCTGTGATCATTCATTGAAATGACTTGTTTGAGGCAATGGTTAATCTCAGAATCATCAAATTCTTTTTTTGTCCATCTGTGGCTGTTCCAAAAGTTATATAACTCCTGTATGCATGTCTATCAGCTGTAAAATATGATATATTCTACTGTGGTCTTCTCCTGGGTTCCATGTGCTACAAAAGCTTGGAGTAAAGGATGAGAAGCAGAGAATGTTTCTCCCACACTACATCATAGTGAGAGAATGTGTCCAGACCTGAGGACAATAGAGGTGACATGTCAGGATGATCCTGGACGCGTGGACAGGGTTGGACAGGGTGCACTGGCTCTAGACACACAAAAGGCTTGAGCCTGCCCTGGATCCCACACAGCCCCAGGGGATGACATGATGTCACATGCACCCACCCTACAACAAAGGTTATATTTTGTCAGCAGTTTGATATATCCTGGGCTTGTCCTCCTCCTCCATCCATAAAGGGTCAGAGGATTTACGGATCACAATCTGTTAGGCAACAGGTGTGCTGTGACAAGACAGAGGGATGTAAATATAGGAAAATAATTAAAAATGACTGAAAAACTCCATGCATCACAAAATAGTTTATCTTTGATCAAAAACTGAATTTAAAGGTCAAAGATATTTTTTCTTTCTTACAATTTATTACTAAAATCATTCCTGTGCCCCCCATGCAGTCTTCTTGCCTTGAGGTAATTGCCAAAACATTCACCACATGTATCTTGCTCATGTCTCATCATTTAAAATAGAACTATCATAATGTAATGAATTCAGTTTGGAGATAAGGAAGCAAACACTCTCTTCTTCCACTGTATGATGGATGTTTATTTCCTCTGCTTACTGCCATAAAGGTTTTTGGTGCTTAAAATGCTCTCTTTTGACAAAAAAATGTCCAATTTTTCTGTTTCCATTCAACATTGACCAACAAATCTAATTGCTGCATGGTCTTTGGATAGATGACATAGGCAACATTCAACACTTGTGTAGAACATAATGGCAGGGGCTCTTTTAGTGTGTTACTTAAATACTGACAAGCAGCTACTAGTATAAAAATGCCTCCCAAATAATGTGTTTATGGGGGTGGTTTGAGGAAGTAAATATTTGGTGTATAAGCTAGAGATCCAATATAGATGAGACATTATAGACACCAGGGGACACTGTCTGCCAGGCTGCTGGGGCATTCCTGAGAGTTCTTTCAACCAATCATCTTCTTAAATGCTGTTATGAGAACTTCTCTTTGATGGTCAAAACATAAAGGTGAAGGGTGCCTTAATGCAATCGTTTTTAGCAGGCATTAATGTAGCCATCTAATTTGACAAAAAGATATGGACAAAGAGAAAAATTGATTTTGTGTCATTCATAAAAAAAAACCCAAAACAAAACAAACAAACAAAACAAAAAAAAAAAAAAANAAAAAAAAAAAAAAAACACTACTTCTCAATAATATAACCATATTTTACTTTTCTGTGATTCATTTTTGGTAATGTAATGTATGTCTTTGGATTTCTTTGTGGTAGTATTATTGGGTTTTTTTAAATTTCTTATTTTCTTACATCATCTTTCCATCAGTTGACATTTCTCAGCTTATCATCTGAAGTATCATCTTTCTTCCACATGGAGTCCAGTTTGTTTATGGATCAAACAAACTCATTGTGGTGATGAGCATTGATGTGGTGGAGCTTAGAGTGGTGGTCCATTCCTATCCATCACCACAGTAATAAGTGAATCCTACTCTTTGATAGCAACCAGGCTGAGTTTCTTTCAAGTTTTCAGCTTTTCATAAACAATACTGCACCCTTTGTTCATCTAACATAAATGAATGGAGGATTACGACTGAATTCAGGAGAGCTTGATTAATGTTGTGCTGTAATCTGTGCAAATGAGTTTCTGCACAGCAATAAACATAAAAAAGAAAAAGGTTCACCACACTCCAGTTTTGATTCCTCCTTCATCTCCACTTCTCTTTTGTGTAGCATTTATTGGGACTGGAAAAGGTCCCTGGAGGGAAATTTTAATGTGTGTAAATGAATCAGATTTCACTGCCTGTGTTTTGCAGCATTGCACTGTGATTTAAACTGTGCTTAGTGATTAAATATCAAAAGGCAAAGAAATGCTTACAGACAGACATGCCAGATGCAGCCAGATGTATCAGATCTGCCTCTTCGGAGGAAGTGGAGGGAGACCAGCATCACTCTTCCAGTAGCAGTGTGGATTTCACTGCCTGAGCCAAGTTTGGTTTCTAAATGGCTCTGTGACTCCCTCCCTGCTCATTGCCAGGATTCTCCTGTGTTGGCAGGCTTGTGGCAGGGTTATTAGATAAGGAGACAGACTCTCTGGCCCCTCTTAACATCCCTCTCAGCAGGAGAAAATAAAATGATTTTACTCCCTTGCTGTTTACACATAAGTGGAAATAGTACAAGACAACGCAAATTACTACACACAGAGAGAAGTGCAGTAGTCCTGTGGCCTGGTCCCCTCTGAGTTAAAATTTAGACTAGATGAGGCTTCATTCTTTTTCATCTTGCCTAAGTGGTGCACGTAGGCACATAATTATTTGTCATGTATGTCTTATAAGCCTTTGTAGTCACTGAAGATAATCAAAAGAAGGGTCTCATGGATTATTGTGAAACATATTGATCATATTTATCTTCTTGTCGAATTGAACGCTATATTGAAAGAGAGTTACCCTATGCAACATTTATGTTCCTTCTCTTTGTACAATCAGCTTTAATATAATATTTAAAAGGAGTCAACAAGCTTTTAACTTTGTGTTTTCACTTTTGCATTCATGGAATACAACTAGTATAAAATTTAATTATTACTTTCAACCACTATTTCAACTGAAAATTTCACTCTTCTGTAATTTTCTGCTGTAGGCTTCCTGCTAATGCAAAGCCTCAACAAACAGGCTTTATCTTGACCCAGCTAGCCCTGGGACTAATTATCATCTTATGGAAATGTGGCTATTTCTGCAACTTCCATATCCCTAATTTCTGTTATTCCAATATCAGCCTGGCTTTGATGTCCCAAATCCTGTATTTAAATAGTCTAAGATTCCTATTGTCTGTGCCCTCTGAGGATTGTTCATGTAAAATACATGGACTAAGAGTGGGTATTACTGGGGCCTCAAGGGGCTGGCCATACCAGGTCCATAGCATCCTTATGTTTCTCTTCTTTCCCCTGTTCCCTCCCCCTCATGGGGGCATCTGCTGGGATAAAGTGGATGAAGGAAATATGCATGTGAGTTAGAAGAATACTGGACTTGTAGAAATGCATCTTTGTCTAAAATCTATGGACTCATTGCCCAGGGAAGATGAGCGTACAAGAGTAATGCTCATCAGGATGGTCTATTCATTTTATGAATCATTCCATATCTCAAATGCTAGAGCTTGTAAATTACAAGGTTACCTGTAAAAAGCAACTGCTCTTACTTAGTTATGACTGTAATAGATATCTTACTATAAAGCCAGAAATCTCTGTCCGTCTGTCTGTGGCACCAATATCTCGACAACCCAGCACTGTATGAAGTTGAAATCTGTCAGGTATAATGCTCAGGACCCAAGAACATGCAGTGTCGTGTGCAAAGTTGTTTGGATGAGTGGTTCTTGAATTGAGTCCATGTGGCAGGATACACTCCAGGTGTGGCAGCAGGATATGCTCCGGATGCAGCACTATATGCTCCACTCCACGTCCACTTATGGTAGGCTGTGGTGCACACCATAAAGTCCTGCCGAGTCCGAGCAGACACGTTTTGAATGGCCACGGCAAGCAAAGCTGCCTCACGAGGATGTGCAGAACAGAATCATGGCAGGCTGTGGTGCACACCACAAAGTCTGACCTGGTCCAAACATGCTCCAGGAGCTGTGGCAGGATATGCTCTGGGTGTGGCAGCATATGCTCCGCTCCACGGGTACTTATGGCAGGATGCAGTGCACACCATAAAGTCCTAACAGGCATGTTTTGAACCCGGTCCTAACAGGCATGTTTTGAACGGGCACTGCACTAGTACATCCAAAGTATAAATATCTCACATTCTTAAGGGTATTGTATAAATTAAGTGAATTGGCTGAACTGGAAAAACTTTTGGCCCACTGAGAGTGTAAAGTGTCTAACAAAGACATCCATCATTAGTGTATAAAGAAAATGGTTTCATTAATTAGTAGGGTTAAATGGCACTGTACCATATGGTCTGGCACCATCTTGGCAGACAGTTTGTTCAATATGAAAGTGATGAACAGTCGCCTCATAGATTTCAGCTTCCTCACACTTTTACCATGAACCGCGTTAGACAAAATTCCAGATATGAACGACAGATGTATATCAAGTTATGACTGTGTGTACTTCCCAGTATCTGCCCTGTTCTGGCACATGGGCTCCATTCTAAAAGATGACTCTGTGTAAAACCATCATCATGTATTTTCATATAGATGAGCTATGGCTACCTGCGCTCCCAGCCATGCTTTTATTAATGGGGAGCTGTCAGAAGCGGGATGCTCTGCATATTCGCATATTAAACAGGCAGGGGGGCAGATGCCCAGTTTATTACCATTTGATATAAATCAGTTTAAAGCATCTCTCCACCTCTTGCTCCACCTCTTTTCTTCTGCTGTAAGGACGCTCTCCACTGCATGTCCCCTCTTTCATTCCTCTGCAATACAAATCCCTAGACCTGTATTTGTCTCACTAGTTTGTCTTGCCAGTCATTATGATGCAAGAGAACCACAACAATTTTTTTTTTAATAACAAAATACAGGACAATGGCTTCTTCCTCACTAACTGGTCTTCATTCCTCCTTTCCCTCTCCTAAACTGAGCAAAGCAGCAGCTGTGCTGATATACTTGAGTTATGAATACTGTGGCTACAGTGATTAAACAGATGAAATTTAATCATAAAATTTCTTGAGACTGCCACTGTTTATGGCTGTGTGCTTATTAAAATGCAACATGTTCCACTACATTTAGATTAATTTTCCTTGTCTAAACACTGTGCTGCTGCTATTTTGTTTTCTACTTATTGTCTTGTTAAAGATTTCATTTGAGATGCTGTTTAAGCAAAGGGTAAATAAATGCTGAAAATAAAAATATGTTGGGAGCCCCAAATTACATTTCTCAAAATTGCCTCAAAAAGAGAGAGTCTGTATAATAGCATTGCTTTTCTGTACCCCTGAGTGATTTGTGGAGCACAAATGTCAATAAATTTGCAATTTGGCCCCATTTCTCTTATCAGTCATCTAATGCATGAAGCTGTTATTCTAAATCATGCATTAGATGACTGATCAGTATGATTTTACAATTTTCTAGGTAAAGTGTGTGTGTGTGCATAAAATTATATATATATAGATATATCTATATATATATAATTTTATTTTCTTTTTTTCACAAGTAACAAATGACAAATAACAAATGCAAGGAACAAGAACAAGGAAAGCAGAATGAGGATATACAGGATTTTCTCTTCAAAGAAGAAAACTGACCCACACTGAAATTTGTTTCAGTATGGTTTTGCTGCCATTTGATTTACTGTGACCCTGCTCTGGGGGTGCTGAGACTCTTGGGCTTTATATATCTCAAATGAAAAAGGTAACAGCTTCCTGTCTCAATAGTCTTTCTTAAGCTCTGTTAGCCAGATGTTTTTTTTTTTTTTTTTANTTTTTTTTTTTTTTTTTTAAGTCTTAAACCCTACAGAGGCCTTGTGGAGATCCTGGTCTGTGGAGTAAATGTGGGTTTTATTGTATCTTACCTCTTGTGTCTTCTCATCTACAACCAGTATATCTGCCATTCAGTGCATGTATATGCATCGGTGCATATGTATGCACCAGTTGTGGCTCATACCTTTTTCTGAATAGAGGACTTAGCGCATAAATGGATTCATGTCAGAACAGTGAGTTAATTACCCATGTTGTGACCACAGATATATTTTACAAAATACCAATCATTCACCTAAGACTGATATCTCCATGATGGCAGTTTAGGTAAAGTACAAAGAGCTTGCATGGTTGTAGTGTTAAACGGAGCATTGTGCTGGCACCTGTCCCCAGGCAGGGCTTGGGCCACAGTGTGCTTGCTCAGCTGTAGCTATGACACTAAACTGTTTATTTCCTGGCACCCCTCCACACAACCAAATTATAATCGCCATTTAAAAGGAAGAGAAAACAAGGGGAGCAAAGAATATATTCCTCATGAGAAAAGAGTGCAGGGCACAGCATGATGTGGCTCTAATCACATCTTTAGCCTGATAATCATCCTGACATGTTTTGTTATGGCCTGTGATACTGATGTCTCTTCCACTGGCTTTAGGGCATATCACTGACAAATCACAGGGGAGTTTTCAAGCCTTTTCTCTTTCTGTTTATCTCCCCTGATTTCTCATCTTGTGTCTTTTGTGCCCTTGTCACAATCTATCCTCCATTCCCTCTTTAAATCCCTCTCTTCATCTCTCTCTCTCTCTCTCTCTCTCTCTCTCTGTCTCTCAGATACACTTGCGCCTTATCGNCTTCATCTCTCTCTCTCTCTCTCTCTCTCTCTCTCTGTCTCTCAGATACACTTGCGCCTTATCGATTGATAAATTTTCACATTTCTTATACATACAAATGCTTCTATTGATTTTTCTAAGAGACCAAATTCAGTAAGAATTCAATATATGTGAGAAAAACAAATAAACCTAGGGTTTTTTCTCATCATAAAGGTGAACTGGGGTCTTATCTGGTTCTCAGAGGTGGAATAAAAAGGCTTCTAGGGGTGGAAGGGTCAGAAAGCTCTGGTGAAGACCCAGGCATACATCCTCGATAAGCACAACAACTCTTGCCAAATACCCTCTAAATAGCAATGGTCTATAAATCACTGGCTGCCCNACCCCATTTGACTCCCCTTTCTCCCATTGCTTGCCCCTCTTTCTGAGGGCTACTGTACTCCAGGAATCAACAGAGCTCCTATGTTTTGTGAGAACTTCCCAGAGGTATTATTAATTACCCTGCTTACTGTTGGGTCTGCAGGATTGACACTCCCAGTGCCGTAGGTCCAATCACCTTGCCTCCTCTGACCTTGTTGGCTGGGTGGACAGGGAAGATTAATCAGATGTACAGTACTATTCGTGAGCCAAGCAGCCTGTAAAATTAGACTCTATTTTGACTCAGATTTGTAGTTTTCACCTTTCATTATTTTAATCTTATGAGACTCTATTTATCCATGTATCATCCTATATTTTGATTTCTACTTGCTTTTATAGCTCTCATTGCATCCATCGCCCCCAAAGACATGTTAGGTGTTCAGGGCTCTTGCAGAGAGCATTCTGTACCGTGTGGTGGCCACAGTGTTGAGCTTATGCATGTTTAATGTTGTTGAACATGAACGCACAGTCAGCCTGCCATAAACATGGCAGCTGGGACACATAAAAGGTCATAAACCTGTCAATGAAATTAGAGTGACATGTCCAGCACTGCCAGTTTACCCACACAGCACCTGTCTGGTGGGGAGGATGGGGAAGAATACTCACCATTACTATCACTTATATCCCACAATGCAGTGTTGCACTGCTCACTGGAGCAAAAATGCAGGCATTCTTAAATGTATACAGGTGATAACTAAAGAAGAAGCTTATATACAGTACAATTGGTATACCGTCAGTTGCTGAGTTGAGTTTCTTAGAAATTCATTAAATCAAAAACATTCAGTTCAATGGAACTACAAGAATATTTGTATTAAATTCTGTACCAAAATAGATTGAAAGCACCAAAACGGCCCTTTTCATCTTTCAACATGTGTGGGAGGACTTGAGAAAGTGCCCTCAAGTGTGAGCTTCACTTTTTAGGTTAACTGTGAGTGCTACCAGCTGCCTGAGGGTAAAAATAACACTATTGCCTTGCCTACATCATTATTCATTCAACTGTATTACTCAGAGTATTATCTGGCATGTGAAAATTCACTTGCTGATAAGGAATGCATGGCCCTAATATGAGATTTCCAGCTATTGTACAGCTAGACTAATTGATCGTAGTTGGGTTCTGAGGGTAGTGCTCTTTTTGTTTCTCTCTCTCTCTCTCTCTCTCTCTCTCTCTCTCTCTCTTATAGATAAGCATACTGAAGTCAGCCATGCCAGCAGGGGGAACTATTTAATTTTGTTAATTTTGTACAGCCTCAATAATGACACCCCTCATTCTTCACAGTAAAAACTGTAATGTAGCACAAATCTGCTGCACTTTATTCCTCTACAGTCACTTGTGTACTGTATGAGCACAATACCTTTTTCAATCAACATTACGAGAAGAGGAGTTCAAATTTTCTTTAATAAGCTTGATGATTATTTCCTTGAGGTTTCTTTGCTTGAAAAGATGTCAGTTGTTACATCATCCATAATGCCTGTGATTGCAACCCAGCTTTCTTTAAAAAAAATTAAAAAATAAATAAAAAATTATATATATATATATATAAAATGTCCGTAGTATTGCCATGTAATTGCACTTATGATGTTTAGTATATCATTCGCATTCATCACTAGTTGATTCTGAATTAGCTTGCTTTTTCCATGTGATGATGTGGTGACACATCAAATGTATGATGAGATAAAGAACCATGAGATATGGTGTGCTTTCAATCTGGCAACACAGATAATTACAAACTATAAATTAGCTATGTTGTATAATTTCAGGTTTCATGTATTGATACCTATGAAGTAATTTTACAGAAACATCGCAAGATCAGCTTGTGGGTTGGTTTTGCTTGCTGTTCACTTTCAGACCAATAAACTGAAGTGAGCTTATTTTTACTGTAAATTAAAATGTTGACAGTAACATTTAGCATGCATGAAGACAGTAAAGAACAGGTTACGCAAAAATGTATAAACCACCTGTTAATCTTGGTTGCTTGTATGATTCACATGCTCTGGATTGGTTGTGAAAGCTGTCACAGGAAACTGACAGTAATTTTCCTTTGACATAACAGAAAGTTCAAAGACAGCAAATAACCACACTTTTCCTGTTAATGTCACAATGCTATGTAATGTTTCACCACTGAAAGACAATTTCATTTTTCCTCACATGACCTCATTCAAACATAAAAGTAGGTTTGAGTCTAAGTATACTCATTCTGTAGATATGTGGGTGGTCTCGTGTGAGTGAAACATGATTATTTTGCAACTCAGATTCTAGCACTGACCACCCTGTGGTCTTCTGACAGTCATGGCTACAGAGCAACCAATTTTGTGTGGTTTGTGGTCAACAAACAGCCTTTGACCTCAGAGAGTAGAAGGCGTATGCATTGTATAAGTTCTGGGGGCAAGGGTGGGAGCTTCAGACAGCTAGCTCTGATTGAGTTGCTTTATGCCTCAGTTCTATTACCTACTTCTCTCTTGTTTTGTTGAATTATTTAATAGGTGTTCACAGCATCCAAGGACAGAGATTCAAGAGCTTAAGTCACTGGACAACTATTCATAAAAAGCCATAGAAAGAAAATTTCAGACAGTTCTAAGTAGCTAACAAATTTTAAATTATTGTTTCATTAATTATTTGAGTTACCATTTAAATTTTGCTGGACTGTCACCTGAAACCCTGACACACACACACAAAGCAAATACTGCATATAATCTACATAATAAATTGCCTAATACTGTATTATCCTATAGCCCTGCACATAGTATGTGGTACAAATATGTTGTATTCTCAAAGTCATTTTTGTGAATGAGACAAGGAAAAAGAAAACATGCCTCAAACAAACTGCTGTAAATTTGCTTAATTACAACTAAGACTAATTATTCCTATTATAATGTGTATGCCATCACCTGACAAGCACCCTCATCACACATTAGGTTTATTTGTCAGATTTTAAATGTTACTGGAGTAATCTGTGCATTAACATAAACCTCAGAGAAGAAAATGTCTACCAGACACACTGCTACTCAATAGAGGGAGTTAGAAGATTTACGACAAAAAGGCACTTTTCCAAGCAGACTTATGAGTCTGCAAGAAAACTTTTCAACACATGGCTCAATTGCTTGCAGGTTAAATGACAGTGGAATAGCCAGGCTGTTAATTTTCTTAACAGATCCAGATGTTGGGAGTGTGACAGAGCAGCACTCAGGTTTCACAGACACACACTGGGGATTGCGTGACAAGGCTGCGTGATGAGTTGTGTATTTTTTATGTTTAAGTATATCTGTGTGAGTGAGTGGGTGTGTGTACATGGATGAAGCACACAACCACAGCTTGCTTTTCTTTTGTCAAAAGAATTTCCCCTATCTTCTCTGAATAAAAGCATTTTAAGCCAATCTAAAGTGTTTAAGGTGCCAAGGGAAAGAATCCACACTTCATTTTCTTCCATTCAGTGGCAATGCATTACATGGCAATTCTTCTTTATGCATTCACCCAAGTTACTTGGCAAATGTAGCAATGCATGTCTCAGTCTGCAAAGGCTTCCAATACAATGCCCATTTGCTGGTAATGGCAATGGATTACTTTATTGTATTCTGTTTATGATCTACATTGATCACTTTCCCTCTGCTCTGTGTGCTGTGCAATGTCATTTGCTCACTCAGATTTGGACGTCCGTTTTCTTGAGCAGTCCTTTTCAATATCTGTCGTATTTTTCCCATCTGCAAACCAGATCCTTGAAATCCTATTTGGAACGTCAGCATGGGACATTTCCATAAGCATGTGCGTAGACAGGCATGAAATAACATGGTTTCAATATTTCATGTCTCACTAAAATTACATCATCAGACATGACTTTCCTTTGCCAAAGCATTGCTTTTCTATTCATGTCTGTCTAATATTTTCAGTTTTAAAGACAAAACTCAGGAGTTCTATGATATTTTCCTAGTCAGTCCTGTAACTCAAGTTGTATTGAGCATTATGTGAGCATGTGTGTGAATTTTTGTTGACACCCTATTTTGTCCCATTCACATATTGTAACATTTGAATGCCTTAAAGTTTGTTTAGAGAAATAAAGTATCTCTAGTTCTCCTCTTGTCAGGCTTCTTCAAGGGAGAAAACAACTATTTATTTTAGAAACACACAAACACCCAGTTTAATTTTATTTTATCAATCAAAGTGTTCAGTTGTATGTATGAATATACCTGTAACTTATATTCAGAAAAATATCAAATATTAAATATATTAAATAAAACATGTAAAAGTAGTTGGGTCTTTAATACTGCCAGAAAAAGGCTTATCTGTTTAACATGTGTGCTCTTGATATGCCAGAGTGATTTAACATTTATGTGAAAGCATTATGTTTTGTGTGTATATACAGTATTGGTCAGTGCACTGAGTGTTTGTGTGAGAGTTATTGCTTGCTTGAACAGCTGTGTTCCTGCATGTGTGGATATCTGTGTGTTGGCTGTTGGGCCGTTGGCTCCTGTTCATTATATTTTCATGAGGCATGCAGTATAAAGTGGACCATTCCCTCCATGCTCCCTATTGCCCTCCAGTCCAATCCACTCTCATGGCAGCGAGCTTCAGTACTCCCTGCTGGCTGTATATCATCCCAACCTTCCTCCATCCCAACTGGGTTTCCTGTTTGTTTTTCCAGATGCTCTCCCCTGTCTCTCCCTCTGAGACTATAAGGAAATGATTCTCAGAGCAGAGCTGGACACATGACTTGGCTTCTTTAAAAGAGGGGGAAGGTGGCTAGGCCTCTTTGAATCGATACAGTGCCTCTCCAATCTGAAGCAAAGAAGCTGAGGCCAGGAGACTGTTGCACAGTTGTTAGTTGTTGTGTACTGAGGTTAAGTGCATGCATAACATCTATATATTCACCGTCACCTAGACTTGAAAGAAACTTGTAGAAGTAGATTAAAGGCATACAATAACACTCAAAATATGGCATATTCTAAAATAGAATATAAGATCAGAATTACAAAAGTTGCTTGGTATGATGGTTTCTTGGATCATCAAAGTAATGTGCCCTTTGCTAAGTAGCTCATTCCTACATCTTTCAGATTCTTCCTAGGCTTTCTGGCTCATACTCCCCAATTAGCCATCCACTAATGGCTAATTAAAATGGCTAATTTTCAGACTTTGTCTGATTGAGGTCCAAATATCATTGTTTTAAAGTGTTATAAGCAGCCAAATTTGGGTTTTGTGTGCTTAAGGCAGACTTGAAGCACACTCACTCAGTGATAAACTGAATTTTCTGATTCACTCTTAATTCTGAATAATTTATCTGGTAGATTTTTCCCTGGATTTGATGCCTCATACATACTGTCTTATTGGCTTATTTGCTTCACTTGAAGAGTGTAATGCAATCCAATACAAGAACCCTGCAATAAATCATACCTTTGTGGAACTTATATTGTTCAATGTTTGTTGTCATCATGTCAGAAGAATATTAATTCAGCTTTATGGTAAATTTTGAAGCTGTAGTTAGTACCAATTAGACTAGGGGTTCTCAAACTCTTGTATATGTACCACCAGTGGTATTTGAAGCGCCCTAGTGATGTGGCAGATGACTCCGGGAATTTCTGCTGAGAATCAAAACAGTTGAAACCAATGCAAATTCTGTAATCGTGGCAATTTATAAAATGTAATGAATACTAATAAGGAACTAGTCATTGGTCTGATGAAACGTTCTCTTTTATTTAGAATTAGACTGTTTTTGTTGTTGAAAAAATCTCTAATCGTTCTGCATGCACCTTATGCACTTCTGTATCTTTTCATGCTCATACTATAAAATATTGTAATTACTGTCTATGCAGCACACATGCATTGATGACATTTTCTATGCTTTTTTGTAGAGTTGGTGTGTTGTTTGTGAGGTGGTCCATAGATTTTTGCTCAGAGGTGGGTCTTGGTTGTTGTATTAGACAGTTTAGCCTTATGTTTGTAAATCAATAAAGACTAAACATTTGACATACAGTACTATGCACTGCATACATTAAGTGAACAGAATATTACAAAATACTTTCAATATAATTCAGTTTAATAGGACATCATCACTATCTACTGCCTCAAAACAACCGTAGAGCTTTTAAATTAACACCTTTCTGACACAGTGTCAAACAAATCTGAACATTACAAGTCCCACAGTAATATGATTTCTTGCATGGATATTGCATTGGATTGTACAGGTAATAACTGGTAACTCAGTAGGAATGTTAACAGTCCTTTACAGCCTGCACAGGCAGGAAGTAGCTTGCAATAGTTGTTGACAAGGCTGTGCATTTCTCCCACATACAGCACTGGTAGTGGAACAATGCCCAAAATTTTTATGAAGGGAGTCTGAGTGCTGTAAGTACAGTATGATGGTATACATTATTATTATTATTATTATTATTATTATTATTATTATTATGGACCTTTTTGATCTGACATTGACAAAGCCACCTTTCTCCAGCAGTCCCACCTGGGCTGTGTGAAGGCCACCAATAAAGTAGAGATTAAAAGGCTCAGAAGTATCCTGCTGTTTTACTGTTAATTATTGTTGGCATTTAACACTGATAGGAAAAGGGAACATTCTTTTTACTGTTCTGTGCACTTACAGTATGAACACAATGAAGGATATGCAATAAATAACTGGAAAGAGAGACAAAACTGTAGGCATTCTTTAGCCATTCCAAATAGGTATCATTGTACAGATGGTTTCATTGTCACTAAATTGGCCATGTAAAACCTTCTGCTTCTTCATTTTCAGTTCTATTTACAGCATGAAAACATGAAAAGTTGGATGTTAATAAAAGCACAGTCATTAGGTTAGATTTAATTAAAAAAAGGCAATACTCTTGCTTCATATTCCCCCTCTCTCTGTGTTTCCCAGGAAATGATAAAGATTTAATCCAATTAGCTCAGCACTGTTTCACCAGACTGCAGAAGGGAATAGACTCTAATTGGGCTGAGGACAATTAACTGAATTAATTCCAACAGAAGTCAGAGAATAGAGCCAGATTTAAATAATACTCCCTCAACCAAATTCACCAGACATTTCCTCCTTGTATTTTATTCAAACAAGACAATGAGAATTATACTAAGCTCCAATGTAATTGTGGCACATGTCACGTTGAGCAACTAACTTCAACAAAATTATTAGTGTTCATGTGATTTTAATTTCTACAATAAATGACTATCGCTTATTGAAGGATGTTTTCAGTCAGTGTGTTTACAATGATGTGAAAGAGTTGGCCAGGTGAGGAAATGCATGTGGAGGTGGCTTCCTCCGAGTACAAGAAAATAATTTACATGCTTGTGTAAAACAACTTACAATTGCATAATCTAAGTTTGTTTGTTGGATTAGGGAAATTTATGCCAGTTCCAATCTAATTATACTGTAGTGTATACATGATGTCTGAAAAAATTGATTTAATGCCTTAATCAGAATAGACAGAACTGACAAATTTATTTTGTGTTCTTACTTCCACTTGGTTTCTCCACAGCCATGTTATCTTTGTTTTTTTTTAAAAATTGATTCTCAAAACTGTTTCACAACAGTGTAATATTCTAAATAATGAGGCTGTGCAATCTGTGCAACGTAAAACATTTCAGAAATTAAATAAGTTTAAGACATCCTGAGTCTGGATAAAGATTATTTATTGCCATTAAAGGCAGGGTGACAGAGGAGCAAACTTTTCACAGCATGGAGATGGAAAATACAGGGTGAATGAAGAGTTCAGAACACAACCAAGGAGCAGGAGGGGGCCATGGAAGACCCTTGGTAAAGATCAATAGAGATGGAGAAATGACTAGGTTCCCAGAGTGGTCAGGTTTACCCACCCCCCTCTTCTAAACAAATGCATTTCAAACAGGTTCAGGGAGCACCCTTGCTAACAATGACAAACGACAGCACATGGAGTTTTCTCTCTCTATTAACATAAAGTAATATAAACCGAAGGACACTACTCTATAGAGAGAGTTAGGGGCTAATGTTCCATATCAGATGTGGACAATGTCAGGACTGAATACAGATTAGGCTGTGTCCTTCTCTCCCGGGGGGAATTAAGGGGTTGACACCACTCTAGCTGCCAAGTGTATTATTATAACATGCTGGTGCCAGGCCTGCCCTCCCTGGACTATTAACCCCACTGTCCCCAAACCACTTCCCCACTGCCCCTCGAAACCACAACATCAGATAGCCTCTTGCTAGCTTCCGTTCATTGTACTTTACTTGCCATACCATTGTAAACTAATTGATAAAACACTCCTAAGGCCTACACAGAATACTCACTTTAGATTGGTCCATGTAAGCGCATTTTATTTAACCTTCCTCACTGTAATCAAAAGTAACAATGACTTCACTGTGTAAAGGGGTCAGAGTTTGGGGGAAAGAGAGAGACTGATACTGTTTCTCTAGAGCATTTATACTTTCAGAGCAATAGTGTGTGCTGTCAGCCTGATCTGTTTGCTGGTGATAGATTTCTGTCCATTTTCAGTATTGGTAAAGTCTTGTTGCTCATGTGGTATCAGGTGGGTGGAAAGATTATCGGAATAGTGACGCTTTGAAGAAAGCGGAAGTTGAATATGTCTCGTCAAGTTTCTGTGGGTGGTTTGCTTGTGCAATCTCTGTATAGGTTGCTAGAAAAACATTGTGCATGTGTCGTTTTCAGTATGTGGTTGCGTATAAGTCAGTTTGCATTTGTGCTTTACACTAGTTAACATTAGACATAAGGGGCTGCAGGTTTGTAATATGGATGCATAGAGAAAACTTTCTGAGTAACTGTCACAGCCTGGATCAAGGGAAGGACATAGAGGAGACCACACGAGTTTTAGCTAAATATTTATTTAACAAAATAGAAGTAAAAGTGTAATTAATATGATGCATGTAAATCAGTAATATTAGTAGTGTGTGCTGTGCATGGACGAATGGAAAGTGGTCCATGTGCATTGTACAAAGGAAAACTAACCAAAAAAAAAAAAAAAAAAAAACAAGCACAAGGGAAAGAAAGAGACTGGCTGACTCCACCAGCTTCTATAGCTGAGAAGATCAGCCAGCATAAGTGTTAGACATCCCACTGATTACTTCCTGCCAATCTCCCCAAAGTAGAAGACAGCCTGAAAACTAGGAAGTGCCAGAGGGCTGTCACATTAACCATGAAGGAACACAGCAAAATCCAGAGCAAAGAAAAGCAAATGTATAGTATGAATGGAAAAACCTTGGTTTCTGCTGAGGATCTTCTTCATAAAAGTGTTGATGGTCCAGACATGTGCACTCAGTATAATTACTCTGAAAGCAATGACCACTATAACAGTGACATCCACTATCACTAGTTAAAATTCCTGTATATTGAACTTCTTCAATACATCCAACCATTTTTTATGCTCACTTATCCTGTGCATGGTCACAGGGGTTGAAGCCTATCCCAGTATTCACTGAGCAAGAGTCAGAGTACACAGTGGACAGGTCACCAGTGTATTACAGGCTAACAAACACACCTACTGACAAGCTCATTCACACTCAGATTCACATCTATGGGCAATTTAAAGTTCATCTAATCTGCATGCCATGAGATTGCAGAAAATATCTGTGGTCTTAGTGTAATTGTGGTAGAAATTTAAGTTATTGGTTATTGACCACTGAATATCTCTCCTGCACAAAAATGGTAAATGGTTAGTCAGTAAGTGTCTTTTCACATTACACTTTGCTGGAAATGTTTATTCTTATTAAGCCTAAACAGATGTTAGTGAGTGTCAGCTAGATGAAGAGCTGTTATTACACAGTGTAACTCTTTATGGAGCAACCGTGTTAGGCCCTGCATGGTTGTTTTCAAGGGACTGGAGAGACACTGTGGCTTCCACACTCTGGAGCCAGTGTGGCATCTATTACCACTTTTGTGTTTGGGCATTTTAATTGACACCACACATGGAAACATATTACACTGGGTGATGAGATGTTGGTACTGGAAAATTCCATGCAATAATGCCTGTGGGTGTCAGTGCCATGTGAGCTATAATGTGTGGGCAGAAGCTTATTTTCTCTTTAATACGGGCAAGCCCACACTGGCACCCACAGAGCCCCCGTTTGAGCTCGATAATGAAAGAAACAAGCTGTCATGAAGGCTGGGGTTTGAGGTGTTGTTAAAGTCTTTGAGGTTTTCTCCCTGTGGGCCTCAGTCTGCTGCCCTGAATAAGAGGGGCTTTGTTAGATCAGCGACAGAGGCTTTGGTGAAGCTTGTTGGACAGGCCTTTCTCTGCTGGATTCTAGACATGTTCTCTAGCCCATAACTACCCCACTTCACCTCCCTGCTCACACAGTCAGATACAGAGATAGAAGGAGCACACACATCACACACATATTGTACACAGTAACATTCACAATGTGGGTGTTCACATACATCTGCCCTCATCTCTCGCTTTTTGAGATCTGATCAACGCTGCAATGATTATGTAGTCAGATGCAGTGATGTCACAACTCAAGAAAAAATCCCCACAAAAGCCTGAGACTGCTTTTTCAGTTCTCTTTCTCAGTCTGTGCAGTGACCAATAAAATGGGATATAAGGGAATAGATGTGTTCAATGTATTGATGTATTGATTTAACACAGATAAATGAAAGGGCAAGAGGTGTCATTTGTAGACATTCTGTCTTTACACAGCACATCCTCTCATGTAGAATAAGCATATAAACACATTGTTAGTTTTTATGCTACACCATTTATGTTTTTCTCTTTTTAGGCCCCCCTCTTCCTTTCTTTTCTCTGCTGGAGGATCTTATCTGTTATTTAATCCTTCACCCTAACCCTGACACTGACTGGACTCCACTCTGACCTCTCCACATTCCTTCTGTCCAATTGGATCATGGCTTACTGACCCATCTGTATTCCCCTCTTGACCAATCAAAAGTGGCTGTGAGAAGCCAACAGGAAGATGTTAGCATTCTGTTCCTCTACTGGCAGGAAGTCAGTCTCCTTAAAGCCCTGCTGTGTAATGCTTTCCTTCTTCTCATCTTTTCCTTTTTCCCCTCCCCTGACAAACTGTGATAAACTGGTCATTAATATGGTTGCCATTCTGCCCAACAGAGCCTTCTTTGTCAACTCTGAGTCCCTTGTGAGGGAGAGATCTTCTAGGGCATATCATTCCTCATGTCCCTCTGTCTGAAACTCCCCACCCTTGACCGCTCAGTGCTCCAGCCCTGCACAGCAGGAGCACATCAGCCATATGTCTCATTCTTTAGTTTCTCTCATTTTTCTTTTGACTGTCTGCAGTACCCTCAGAGCTCTTGGGATCATCAGGACTTACCTGTCTGTGTTAAAATCATCTATGCTGTTGAAAAGACAGAAGACAAGCGTGTTTCCATGTAGTCTACATGAACAGTCTGGACAGAACAGCAGTTTGGTAACTTATTCTGAAATATGAACTACAAAATAGTCCCTTTACGCTCAGCCTCAAGATCTGCTCACTCAATCAGCTTTTCTCCTTTATGTGAGAGGTTTATTTTTTTGTGGTAAGCTATTGATTTTGGGTGGTAGCAGTTATCTCTGCTTGAAATTAATATTCAATAGTAGCACCATCCAAAAAGTCTAAAGATGATATCAGTTGTAATTAAGTCAGCCAAGACAATGAAATGACATTGCCCATTTTAACCCTTCAGAACCCATCAGAATTAAATTATAGTGTTACTCAGCTTTTTATACACACTGAATAGTGCTGTGTCAAATGCAATGCTGTATGAGGAGCAGTGCAGATCTCTCAGCACTGCACCTGATGGTCAGCTATAAATGTTGAGAGGGTTTTTCTAGCCCATAGTGGTGGTTTGTGTGTGTGTGTGTGTGTGTGTGTGTGTGTGTGTGTGTGTGTGTGTGTGTGTGTGAGTGCTTAGCGGGCAGTAGAGGGGCTTGGGGCAGTGCCATGCCCCCTACAGTACTTTATCTTGGGCTTGTACATGCCCCCCTTGGTGGGGTCGATCCTCAGGGCGCCCTGCCCCAGCACAGCTCCATTAGCGGGTGTGCTAACCTTGCAACAATGCTGTGACATCCTCGTTTTTCATCCAGCCCTGCCTTCAGCCTTCTTTCTTCCCTCAGCCCAACCCCAGGGCTTCCCAGATGAGACAGAGGTGAGAGGGGCTTTCTAGTCCAGCTGTGAGAGACAGTCCATTGTCCTGCCACTCAAACATTAGAAACCTGCTGGTCTTTGCTTCAAATACAGATGTAAAGAAAAGCCAACATATTTGTTACGGTATGGGACATTGCATTCCCTCTCTGAGTAGCTATGATAAATTCCCCTGTTATGCTTATCTTTTTACAGGTTAAGTACAAACTATATGCTTGTCTAGATTTAACATTGAATTAAAACAAATAACACAGAAACATATTCATGGTGTTCTATATTCATGAGGAGTGAGGGTCATTGAGTCTGGATGAAAGAGGAGTTCAACTTTTCTGTGTGTATTGGAATAAGTGAGTACTCCCCGTGTATTCATCCTCTCATAAAAGAAACATAAAAGGGGCTTTGCTCCCCTTTATTGAAAGTGTCTTTTCAAGTGTTATAAATTTGCTCCCTGCTTGCTGCTCTTCTTGTTGCCTTGTTTTTTTCTCTTTGTGCTGTCTCTCCCTTCATCTTTACTTAGGTGTGAGTCCTTCAAAATCCCAACTTTACAGAGGGAGCAGTTAAGTTAAAACTACCAGGATTTCCTTTGGTCTCTGGGGGGGAAAATAAATAAAAAACAAACACATGTTCTTTGGTGTCATAGGGTTGACTTATGGTACTGCTTTGAAACAACACACGAAACTTACATTTTAGCATGGAATGCAGTTGCTCTTTAAAATGCAGATAACATATCTTGTAAAACCAAGATCAAGACAAGCTCCCTAAACATAATCAATCACATGATTAGTGGTAGGATTTCTATGGCAGTGCTGTCTCACAACTCTTTTTTGCCATTCATGCAGATCATATTTCATGATTACATTTATTCAGGATGACCTTAATGGCCCAGTTTTATGTGGGTGTAAAAGGCTTTGAGTATTTTAACTTGGAGGTTAAATAAGGCCTGGGGCATCAAGACAGATACGTGCTAGGAGATGATGATGAGATTTTAAGCCCTCTGAATACCGTATTAGTTTTCCATGTTTTGGTATTTAATCTAAATGACCTCCTTCCTCCTACAGGATGATAATTCAGGATGCTCTAACTCACAGCTGTAAAAACTCTGATATCCTCTGACATTTCCCTTCAATTCTCTGATGAACTTTCACCTCCAGTATTCCTCTGACGGATTAACAAACTGTCACCCCTAATTTTTTCTACATAACAAGTGGCAAATTGAAACATGACACATAATTAGAGTGGTGAATTTTGTGTTGTTGTGTTGTCAAAGTAGATTTCCATCAGTAATCTGTATACGCAATTTATCTGGGTATCCAGGCAATCATCTGCTCTTTCTTTTCTCACTGTCTCCTTACACGCTTTTTGTGTAGAAGTGAAGAAGTGAACTGCCTACTCTTCCTGGCAGGTGTTTTGGAGCTCTACTTGCTGCTTCCCTGTACATAATCAATCTGCTGTGCAAAGCTTTTAAATAGAGAAGGAAGGCCCACCTGCCTCCCTAACACACACGGATGATTAACTGGATGTAATGTATATTCCTGCCTGTTTTGGCCTCACTGTATTTTGTGTTGCATGTCTTTTCATCGCGGACACTCCTGTGATACATCATATACACTGCTGATGGATAGCCATGCCCTTCTTATGCTGCCCTGGACACATACTTATTGTATCCTTTTACTGAGACAGAGTGATGAACTCATGTGGCCCTGGTACTACAGTGGCAGATACTCAATAGGTGAATGAGTGAGGGGGTTATAAAAAGCTGAATTACAGCACACGATACCCACTGCACTGTACAGCGCAGTGCAGGAAGAAAGAAGAATGAAAAGACATGAATAACATGACAAATCAAAGTGCTCTCAAACTGCGAAATCTCAGAGGAATTATATAGTTGTTACAGTTCTTTACTTGAGCAGGATGAATGAATTAGTTTCTTTTTTTTCCGCCACTCAGGATTGTCGGTGATAAAACATTCAATCAGAAGTAGCCCAGGGTGATACTATTTTAGTGCTGGGTGCAGTGTCCTCCTGCATTCTTCTTTCTAGGGAATTTAGCCTGATTTATGGTGAAGCCTGGGCTGCATAGATGAGGGTTTTCCTGCTGGTGCGATATATCCATATATGGATATAATGAAATTCTCCAGCTCACAATTCAAAATTTGTCATTGAAATGATGAGAAAACTAATTGTATCTAGACACATATGCTGTTTTGTGATTTGCTAAAATACAAATCATGATTGATTGTCTTAGTCTTAGTCAAACTTCTAATAAATTTAACATTCATCGGGAAAAAATTTTGACCTGTGCTGAAGAGAAGATTTTGATTCAGGGAAATGAATAAGGATGAAGACCTTTATCTAAGGACCTGCCACCCACTAGCTGTTATCAAGCTAGTGGGTGAAATATTTAGAACTTCACGTATTTCATACAAAAAATTCCAGTTTTTTAGGATTTGGATTTAGCAGATATAGCTCTCTTAATATCATCCATGACTAGTAGAAACAGAGGAAACACAAGAGCCAAATCTAATATTAGTGTGCCGTCGCCCTCTCTGCTATTCACTCTTTATATGGAGATGCACCCTCATCAGCTGGAGATCTAGATGTAAGCCCCCTAATAAGGAGGCTTAGGGAATTATGATAGAGGGCCACACAATGAATTAGCTTCCGATTATTTGCTATCATGTCAGAATAATCTTTTATAAGCAGCCTTTTTGTCTAACGCTGTGCCGAACCTTGCTATTATCCATACTGATGGGACGACCTGACTTACTCCTGCCTGCTCGAGGGCATTAGTTCAACGGATGAAAGGAAATACTACTTGCAGAAGAACTAGAAAAGAAAAAAAAATGGAAATTCCTCTTCTATTATACTGGTTTTGTGTGAAGAAAGAAGAAAAAGAGAATAAAAGCAGAATGCATCCATTTGCACACGATAACCTTGCTTTGACAGTTACGTGGAGGCAGGGTGGAGGTAGGGTACCCAGGTGACCTCAGCTTGACCCTGGAGAGTGTGGCGCCTGTGTGGGCGCAGGTGTGGTTGGGCATCGAGCTGCTGTGTAACAGTCAGTTCCATGCAGTCTCACCAGCCGGTGTGCCCTGGCAAGGAAATGTGTCCTTCCCCTCTTCTGCCTTCATAGGCACAGATCTACACACTGTGATGACTTCATTCTTATTACAAATAGGCTAGGGCCAATTGAATTACTTCTTATACTATGTCTAAGACTAATGTCTTCACTCCCATATAGTTTTCCAAATATAGTACATATTACAGCATCCTCGGAGTGCTGTGTGAGTTTTTGATGCTTTACTACTGTTTTATTTACTGACTTTAAAAATGACAATTTGGAGCAGAGGAATGACCCTGAATGAAACTATATAAGCGAAAGAGAGAAATAAAACAGTATAATCTATACAACAATCACCAAGCTTGTTTCATGGAGATGATCGCAACATTTTACACTAATGTAATAGTCTAGTTCCTGAGCCAATGTGTTTATTTCTTATTTTCTCACTAACTTTCTGCACCACAGTTTTTCTGTAACATATTTTTTTTCCATTTCTTTGACATGAGGATAGCATCAATTATGACAATAGCAATTAATGACTTTTACAGGAACATTTGTTCTTAGATTGTGTTCTTTGTGAAAGACAATATCAAAGTGGTGCTGGATACTCATTATACAATATCATTTCAAGAGTTGCACATCAGAGATTTAAAATGTCCACAGGGGATCACTTCTTTGCTAAAGACAGTCTTCACATCTAAAACTTCAAGGACATCCTTTAATTTAAGGATCTGCTATAAATGATTAATTTAATATTGATGAATATTTAACATTTCTTAATAAATTATTATGCATGCTATTAAGCACTACATGTATCTGCATAAGCAATACTGTAAGTTCTTTGGATGGCTGAATCTTTTGAGCATGTGTATCTGCTGTGTGTGTGTACCCACGTGTGTGTGTGTGTGTGTGTGTGTGTGTGTGTGTGTGTGTGTGTGTGTGTGTGTGTGTGTCCATGTGTGCACCATGGGAATTGTCTTGCTCCGGTTGTATTTTGACATTTGATTTATGTTAGTGTGAAACCATTTTCATGCAAGCCATTATGCAATCTATAAAAGTGAACGTGTGGTTTTCTCTGAGCATGGGGACCTGCTGCCGCATCGCTAGCATACCAAGTGGCTCTTCTTTGTAAATTTCATTGTACTATAGACACTGCTGCAGCTCTGACCACAAGCTAAAGGTGCCATTGGCTAATGAAGGAGGAAGTATGCTGGCATCACAGTTGTGGAGTGTTATAAATATGTGTGCATATTTCTAAAATACACTGTATGAGAGTGGACTGACACTGTTTCTTTGTTCATAAAGTGTAGCCACTTTTTATTGACTTGTAAATAAAACAATATCCATCTGCATAAATAAAATGGCTTGGCAATGGATAGATGCACAGAGGGTATAAACACCAGAATGATACCAAACAAAAAGAAACTACCAAAAGACTCATTAGGAAGTTACTTTAATTAAAAAAAAATGATTCATACCGTTATGTTAACAACTATACTGTTTGACCTATCAATATAATGGAAATTAAAATAACATGGAATAATTTATTAATCTGCATGTTCTCACTGTTCACTGTTCTCACTGTTCTCTCATCATGTTGAAATTAGCTTAAGGAATGTCCTTCTTTTCATATTTAATCATGGAGGGTCTTTAATGTGTACTGTGCTGAATAAGATTAAATTACTCAGAAAGAGATAACGAGAGTGGCCAATCACCCCCTGCATGAAACCTCAGCTAGAACATGGCCTCAGGATAGGTGGAGAGAACAGAGAGAGAGAGAGAGAGAGAGAGAGAGAGAGAGAGAGAGAAAGGACATTTCTTACCCTATATGACCTTGAATCATGACCTAAGTTGTTCTGTCTGTCTTATTTTGTCATTCTCTTGCATCCGTTTTCATGTATTGTACACCCATGTCAAAAGTCATAAATTTTCTTAATTTTTTATGTAAATAAATGGTTCACTTTGTGTTGTTTTTTTTGTTTTTTACATTTTTTTCTACCTGGCAGCCATTTGGTTTTGAAACGATTTTGAAACACTACTTTTAGGTCTATTGTTGACATTGTGTTAGTTCATTTAAAGATACTTTTGAATTGAGATTAGATGGATATGCTGGGCTTTGATTACTCTAGTGCATCATTCCAGCAGAGCTCTATTGTAAAGTCTGAATAACACCACTACTCCAAAGTGCATCTTAATACCATACTAGACTCTTTTAAATCAGTTTAAAGTCACCTACATGAGCCTGAGACCTATTCAGCTGCTCTCCAAGCCCTGTTCTTGATTCTGAAAAGAGATGCCTTTTACATTGGAAGGCAATACAATGACAATTAGATTATGGTGCCTGCACTTTGGTCATCCATGCGACTGCTCTGACCCCAATGATTGGTTAAGATATGGCTGCATGGCTCAGCTGGGAGACGGAGGTGGTTCTCATGACAGTTCCATTGTTTAGTGGCGAACCTCTTTATGTGCAGCTGGTGTTGCCTCTGATGTGATTTGGCCTTTCTCTCTTCCTCACTTTGGATGATAAAAAGCTTTCTGTGAGGGCTGACTGAAGTGGCTCACATGCCTGTTGAGAGATGAAAATTAGAGCAAATATTGTGGTTGGAAGACTTGGAGGAGTGGTTTCCTGCTCAGTTTGACTTCACTTTCAGGTGAAGGTAACAAAATTATGCAAACTTTCCCTTATGATTGACTGGTAATGTATCTATGGCATAAAACTTATAAATCACAGACCAGGCCAAAGAGATGTACTGGTGTTTAGTATGTTTTCTGTTAGTTACTCAGAAGTCAGTTCTAACAGGTGTCTCTGCCACTTTGTCTCTAGAAGATATATCTGATGAAAATAAAGAAAGTATCCTTTCAGATGCTCTACATTTACATGCTCTTTCTTACACATGCCTAGCTATACCACAAGATCGAGATAAGAAGATGTTCTTTCAAACACCCCCTTCGGTTAGGTCACTATTTCCCCATTACTTACTTAGTATCATATCACTGTGGTTGGGAGGCATAAAAAGCCCCGTAAACAGTCTTGAACAAACCACATATAACTGACTGCCCTTCTTCAGTTGTACAATATTGTTTCTTACTCAACCCATGAGGCTCTCTTAGATTGGCTAAGCATCTGCCTGTGGTGCTATTTTGTATTTGGTGCAGGTTGTTCTTCCTCTCCTGTCAAACATACAGCAGAACACATAGGCTCACTGTCAGGGAGTATTTTCTCGCAGCCAAAAGGTTTTAAGAAAGAAAGACAGAAGCCTCCCAGCATTCAGCCTGTTTGCTGCGCACATCTCAGAGCTCTGTGGTACGTGGGAGAGAAACTGTCTTACAAGACCACCTCTCCTGCCAGACTTAGGATAAAAGGAGAGAGAGCGAGAGAGAGAGAGAGACAGAGAGAGAGAGAGAGAGAAAGAGAGAGAGAGAGANGAGAGAGAGAGAGAGAGAGAGAAGCCGAGAGACTATTTCCCTAATCTTTATGTATTAACAAAAACAACATATTCACTCAAGCTTGCCAAAGCTTTCACAATCTCCTGAAGGGGGAGAGTCTTGGACAGGATTTGTTTATCTATCCGATGGAGATTGTGAAAATGTGTGTCTGCATGCTTGCATTTGTGTGTGTGTGTGTGTGTGTGTGTGTGTACAGGNAGAGAGAGAGAGAGAGAGAGAGAGAGAGAGAGAGAGAGAGAGAGAGAGAGAGTAGAAATACTTTTTAGTGGTTTGAGTGTGTCTGAGTTTATGTCTATCAAAATGTATGTGTTGTGTCCAGACAGTTGAGATTCAGACTGTAATTGGTTTGTGTTTTTGAACTCTGAGCTCCTGAAAGGCGTCTAGGTAACGGCAGTGTATGAATTTTTCATTGCAGCCCCGGCTTCTACCTCCCCTCTGGGCAGATCTATGTTTGTCTAAACCAAACTTAGGGTGACATGGCATCTGCATCTGGGCACCAACAGGAATGTGCGAGTGTAGGAATTCATTACCAACCCAATCCTTCACCCTCTGTGTGTCAGCTTGGGATACTTGATCCAGCTCATCTTTGTATGTACAGTAGCTAGCACATTGTATTGTTTCTCCAAATCACTGTCATTCAATCCTTGAAAATGCTTTTCATTCTATTCAAAGTATAATTACATGAAGAAATTCATTTTTTCTTTAATAAATACATGTATTTGATTAGTGATGACTCTTGCCCCCACACCTCTACTCCTCTTGCTTTGATTTTTATCTTCCTTTCTGTCTGCCCCATTGCCTTTCTTTTTTCTCTCTAACCTTTTCCTTGTCAGTCTTTCTCTGGCTACAGTGATTCTCTGGGGCTCCTCATGTTATCCAGTCAGTTGATAGTGTATGCCTCCATGCATCACAGCTTCTAAGCTGTGATTGAAACATCAGACAAGGAGGACAGGGCCCTGGAGACGCTCCCGACCTGACACCAGCTCTCAGCACCAAGTTTTATCATAGCTGCTGCTTAGCTCTCACACACATCAGGTATGCTCCACCGCACCAATGTATATTAATCAATGACAATATGATTACCTCTGAATGGGCCATATACATTATTTAAAACAGTGCCTCCCTGGCTTACAGTGTGTCTGCCTTTCAAATTAAACTCAGTCAATAATTAATGTCGAGATTAACTGAGCACATTGAGAGGGAAGGTGTTGAAAGCACATGTATGCTGTGTGGGAAGGGGGGGATATAAAGAGAGAGAGAGAGNGTGTGTGTGTGTGTGTGTGTGTGTGTGTGTGTGTGTGTGTGTGTGTGTGTGTGTGTGTGTGTTATTGATATGGAAGCAGTCATGTGGAGGAGTGATCATGATCTTGGCTCCGATCCCTGGGGAATCATCTCTAACATCCACAGGAAGAGACTGTAAACTTCCCCACTACTGTACCTTAGTGTTTGGAGAGACAATCCTCCATCCCTTATGCAGACATGTGGATGACACTAACATAAGCAGAGGGGATGTAAGGTTTTGTTTTTCTCACAGTGACGTGGACCGAGAAGTTATCTTCATCTCTGCAAGGCAGGGGGNAGGGGGTCGTATTGTCTAAGAGAGCCTGGGCTTTCTCACATGTGGATGGACTCACTGCACGGTTCAAGGCCCCTGAAATCTGTCTCGGTGATAAGCTTCCAGCGCAGAGGGAAACAACAGAGATAGGGCTTTTAAAGCAGTTCAGCTCGACTGGAGGGCTTCTGTCTGCCTGCCAACAGCTGATTACTCAATCCAGCTTTTCTCCAGCTCATACTCTGCCCAGAGAGCTCCCAGGGCATGTCCTCACGGCTACCTGTCAATACCTGATACTGGCAGAAATATTCCTGTTCCAAGGTGCACAGACAGGAGGTGTAATCTTGTGTAGCGAGACCTTGGTCTCAAACAACCTCAAGTTCAAACAGTTGAATAGAAAAGGCTACAAGGTGGGCTACAGTTTTTCGTCAAGCCAGTAAGATTTTTCAAGGGCAGAGCCTAGTGCACTCACTACATGCAAAAGTTAACCCAAAGAAAATGAAATAATTAGAGTATGAAAACTATTTGTTGTCCCAGGTTAGAAAAGTAAACCAGATGTGTCATTCTAATAAGTGTGCATGACAATCAAATTCATAATGAACTCAGAAAGCTCATGCTTCCAGCAAGGTCCAGCAGCCTAGATCTGACCTTTTTTCCAACATAAATCAAGTAACTATCGTCACGTTGAAGTCAGAAATGTAGAAAAATGCAATCATGCAAATTCATTGTATGGTGGTCTTGCAGACATCATCTTCTTCTGGATCTACTGTATATCCATAACTGTTGGAAATATGTCAAAAACATATTATAGCATCATCTTAGCTACACAGTGGACATGCTTGCTTGTACAGTGATGTCACACGTTACCCCTTTCTGAGCATATGTTTTACTCTGCATCCAGATCAATATCTTGTTTATTGTCCATCATGCGTACTTTTTTTCATTAAAATTGATGTCTTATTTTTCACAGAATAGGCAAACATATTTTCAAATGGTTACAAGGTTAAAGAAAGTTAAAAAAAAAAAAATCTTCAATCCAGATCCCAGTTTGAATGNGGTTACAAGGTTAAAGAAAGTTAAAAAAAAAAAAATCTTCAATCCAGATCCCAGTTTGAATGTGCCTCAACTTTTCCTTGACCAAAGCCACACCACTTATTTGCTTTTTCTGATATCCTGTTGAAAAACAGACAATGGTGATGAAAACATAACCTCCTTGGCTAAGGTAATCAATATGCTGACATCAGTTATGCAAGATCTCAATATTCTACATGTTTTGATGAAAATTGTTGTTCTGATAAGAGGTGCGGCTTCAAATGATTGCAAGAAGTACAACCTCAGATCTTCATCAGCTCTTCAGCAAAGCCTTCTGGATTACAGCACATGAAGACTTGCTTGTGCTAACAGAGGCTTTTCCCAAATATCCCCTCAGGGAAGTTCACTGAAAGTTACTGACGACCTTTTTTTTTTGTTATTATTATTAAAAATGGGAATTGATTATTTTATTTTTCATTTTTACTTTCATGCTCATAATGCAAGTGCAGCTCAATAAACAGAAACAAATCTTATGAAATTGATTGCTCCACAACCTTAAAATGTGTAGTGTGCAGCAGAAGTCCTGAAATAAGAAGGCATATGAAAGACAATGAAAAGTAAAAAATAATTCAGAGTATACCTCATTTTAATAATACAAAACAACTCAATTACAAAAACCAGAAGCCATGTTATGTTTCAACAGACCAAATCTGCAATAAACTATTTCATTCAGAATCATATCAGATAGAGTGTTTCTAATGTCACCTTCTATACAATCATTAAACAGTGGTTTGGGGCTTATATCAGGCAACCTAAAAGAATCTAGTTGATACGTAGCACCAGTCAGTCAGACATGATATGAAACATGTGAATCAACTGAAAAAATGCCAGTTTTTATTCACAGTTTGTTGCATTGCCTGCAAAGCACAATGTGCATGCAATGCAACAGTACACGGATTTTGGCACTTTGAAATATAAAATAGGAATAAATAAACAAACTTATTCACAAAACTCTACTGTGTAGGACTGTAACACCTCACTCAATCGACCCTGGTCTTTGGATGTGGTGGTTTAGATGTTAGAAGAATTAACTATTTTACTGTCTCAAATGCTGAATTGCCTCCTTGAAGGACATCGACACCCTCCTCCACACACACAAAAACAACCCCTCACACATACCAGACCAAACCAGACCACATACACTTAGTTGTGATCATCTCTCTGATGACCTCTGCGTTCAGTGTATAATGGATCGTCCACAGTTCCAGGGCATCTATTTTCCTGACCAGGAAAAGAGACAAACTTTGAGCTAGGACAGTTAGGGCCAGATGTAGGACTTCTTAGAACAAAACATTTTAGTTTGGATTCCACACCAAAAAGCTTTGTATTCAAAGATGGAAACAGGGATGAAATATAGACCTTAAAGGATGATGTACAAGGAGAACGATGTCACTGCAAAAAAGTTAAAAAAATCAAAACACTCATTACACACTGACCATAATGAATCATGCTGAAATTAATGCCACATACATATGCTATGAACCATTTAAATATTATATTCAATTAGTTAATTTAGAACTAAAAGAGTGATTTTAATCCGAACATCTGAGAAGTAGGTCAAACCACAGAATGTAAAAACTTTATAGAGTACTTTTTTTAATGTGGTCCACTGAACCATAGACTTCGATAGAAGCCTGCTTTTCTATCAAATGCAAGATGAATGTGTCAGAAAAATAAATTAAGATCAGAGGTTTGGAAACAAGAGAAGAAAATAAAAGAAAAGCTTGGTTGTCTCATAAAACAACCATAAAGTGACAGAGAACACATTTAGAGGAAAACACATTCAATGACATACTTTGATATATGAGATTATTACTTACAATAATCACACACTGGTACCACAGTTCCACATGTACTATGCACACGCATTATTAAAAAGCTACTTTCCAGACAGAAGTGAGTCAAAAATTTTCATCTCATTTTTAAGATGATGTCAAATAGATTAAAAGATTAAGTATTTTATATGTTTAAATTGGTCATTTCAATTAAAAATTATGTTTATATGTTGGGAATGCAAGATGAAGATGTGATAATTTTTTGAATCCCTAATGTAAAAATACAGAAGTTCATCTATCAACCTTCAAATTACAGTAGATGTATCATATTTTAGCTTAATAAAATTGTCAATATCAATATCTTAATAAATAAAAAACAAATAAGTGAAATAAAATGTGTTATCTGCATATTAATAATTAGTTACAATGTGATATTAATATTTCTCAGCAAGCTTAACACTGTAGCATTATGTCATTTATTTAGAACTTTCTCAGACATTTTCATGTAATGTAGAGTTCATGTCAACACAGTTCTACATTCTACTTGACCTCTATAATCAGTGGAAATAAGTCATCTCTTGTTTTCTTTGTTGAAGAGGCCTGGCGGAAATCTGCAGTGGTTTACAACAGTATAAGCCAGCATACACAATGTGCACAATTTTCCAGGTTTCTTCTCCGCCCCGCTAACCTATTTTTTTAGAACGCAAAGGTAAGCTTGTGGTAGCACAACTAACAAACGGCACATCTATTTTTGACTAATAGGACAACAATTGTCCTATTTATTTGTGGTAGCAGAATTTTCTGTGAATGCTAGCAATTCTCAGCTGAGGTCTTAGACAATATGCAACTCACAATTGCATAACATGACACACAATTGATGTTTCTCTTTCAAGTTTTTATCTAAACCATCATCTAAGGCAACTAAAATTGGTTTGTTCATTTTAAAGCCATTAAATGAAATCAACAAAATTAGGAGGTTTTATCTTTGTAATACCTTAATCTTAATCTTAAAAAAAAAAAAAAAAAAAAAATTCCACATATATCTGATATCTTCTCTATTCCATAGACAGCACGTACAGTTATTTTATTGTTATGTATCAACACCGGGACTGTGCTGATCCCTAAGCACTTCAGACCCTTTCCCTGTAATTACCTGCCTCTCACATTGTTCTGGAAGAGTTGAGGTGAGCTTCCTCCTGCTCCTCCTGCACACTTTGGGGCATTATCATAAATACGGCACATTAACACTTGTTCCTGGCTTGTCAGGATATAAATTAAGTCTGCAGGTGTCCCACCGAGGTTTACCCCTGATACTAATTAAGGCATGATAATTAGGTTTGTTAAATTCGGTCCTTTCAGCCCCGATACCCCCTTTGGAATACAACAATCGCAGATTGCAGACAAGAGAAGGGCTTAGAGGATCCTCCCCTAACTAACACACAGGAACAGACTAATGCGTACCTGATAAAGTCATTCCCTGGTGCTAGAGGGAATATTGGGCTTGTAATTATGATTTTGCGCTTGACAATTCTCATTCATCTGACTTGAATGTGGTCTCGTTTTGTGAAGGGAAGAGACAACATTTTGATGAGGTTCTTTCTCTTCATCTAGAGAGATAGAACTATCCGTTTACACCAGAGAAATAACCCCACCCCCCTTCTTCTCCTCTCTTCTGCCTCTGTGACCTTGGAGGCTGGCATGCCTTATCAAGCAAGAGACAAGAACAAAGAACTTGAAGAATAACAGAAGGTTATGGCAGCTCTTTAAAGTGTTTCAGGAATTTAAGCATAAGTTCTGTCTCATTTAAGAGTGAAAACAAAATCCGTGTATCCAGTGATACTGTGTGCTCATTAGATAAAGCCAAGATGTAGGCTGAGGACTGTGCACCTTTACAAAGAGGTCAATGAAGGACAAAGATCTGAATATCATTAATCATACCTTACCTCATCCACTCTATGATATATTTATCATTTTCTATTGGAGGGTGTTCTCATTTAAGTAAAATGTGGTAGAAGTGCGGGCTATATAAACTGTAATATACCCCAGAAAAGTAAAAAATGTAAAACGTTATACTTCACATTTCTGGGTAAACTGTGAGTTGTTTTTTTTTATAAGTTTTTTTATTCATGAAATGAGCATACTCAAAAGAACAACCAGTGCTGATTAATGACAACACAGTTGTAATGTGTCATCATTTGTTCACACCGATCCTCTGAGGCGACACATGCAGGGTGTCCCTCAGATCATTCTCTCAATAGTCCTGACACATTGGAATGGAGGAAAGAGGTGAACTGGGGACATGTGAGGACAAAAAAGGGAGAAAGTGAGAAATAGAAGAGGATGGAAGGAACAAGGGGACAGTTGTGCTGCTAAAGAGTCAGCTGGCTGAGTTGTAGAGCTGTTCATCATTGGTTCCCTGGTGACTGAGACCTGCGGACCCTTCCATGGAAGAATAAAGAAAAAAGAGAACAGAGGAAGGAGAGATAGTAGGAGTTATACAGTTATAGACAGAGATAGAGCGAGAAACAAAAAAGAGGGAGGGAAGGAGGGAGAGAGAGAGCTGGAGAAAGACAGTGAGAGAGGCATATGAGATAAAAAAAATTAGAGATTGAGAAAGATCCCTCCCTCCTGTGCAGTCCAGATGTCAGAGTGTGAGTAGGCCTCCCAGTGCAGGCCTCTGGGACAGGCCCAGCCTGGTGAAGCCAACTGACAGCACGGGGAGAACAGCTGTGCACAGGTCCTCAGCTCTGCCGCTCACAGCTCAGATGTGGGACAAACGGATACTGCATTTTGTTTACACATGGTTGCTGTGTACGTATTGCGCTTGTTAACTCATCATTGCTTTCTGTGTATGTGTTGTTTTTTGATGGTCTCCAATGACAGCCATTGTTCTGCATGGTCATCATTTTTTGGAAGTTTCAGCATCTGGCAGCAGATTGTCAGGCAGTGGGTTGAGGACTCAGGAACAGATATTATGGCAGACTCAGATAATTCTTTTCAGGTTTTAATAACAAACGTAAAATCACCCACAAAGGGGGCAAAGAAGAGAAGAAAAGTTCAAAAACTAGTACAACTCAAAATCATTAGAACTAGGAAAAAGCACAAATCTTAAACTAAGGTTAGACAGAGAAAAACCAACTAAAGAATAAATCCAGGAGCGAGTGGACAGGGCACACGGTAACATGACAGTCTGGCAAACTAAGAGAGCAGATGCATAGGATTAAATACAATAACACTATTGAAACAGAATCAGCTGAGCAGACAAGGAAAATGCAGACAGATGATTGGCTGGCCACAGCAGGTGACCACAAGCGCGGGAAAGCAGAGAGGCATCATCTAGCTTGGTGGAGGAAGATACAAACGACTGAAACCACACTCCAACCTGGAATGCCTGTAAACAAACACATGTGGACTCAACACACACACACACCCCCACATACCCCATATGGACACAGAAGGCGAAGGAAAAGGCAGAGACCCTTGGCCCCTCATGCCCCACCGCTGGCATTCTACCCCTGTGGTGTTGTGGCCCGTGTGGTGCGGGGCTGGGGCCCTCCCGGTGGGCCGCTGCCGGCGCCCCGCGCCCTTCCCCCTGGGCCTGGGGGTGCTTCTTGCGCTTCTGTGGGGGGCGGGGCTCTGGGGGTGTACTTCGGGATGTGGCCTGGCCTGCTCTTCTGGTGGTCTGCTTGTCTGCTTCGGTGGTGCATGTGGGTGCCCTTCCTGGCTCTGGGCTCGTCTGTTGTCCTAGTTCTCCTCTGTCTCCCTGGGGCTCTGCGTCCTGGGTGTCTTTCCGTCTGGGGTGTCCTGCCCGGCCATGTGGCTTCTGTCGGGCTTGGAGAAGTCCCCGTATTATGGTAAGGTTCTGTGTTTAGATCCGGCCTGACACACTGGCTACAATTGCGATCCGATCTTAAACTGTGATCTGGGTCTCTGACGTTGCTGGACCAGTGTTTGAGGCCATCACCACTACTTAGTGCTGGGTGTTTCTCAGGGGGATCAGGACTCTGGGGATCTGGATTTGATGCATGGACCTTCACAAACTAAATAAGTAGACTGTTTATTGCTGTCACTGTCTATGTGTTGTTGTTTGTCCTGGTCTGTTGTGTTGTGGGGTTTTAGCCTCCTTGGTGTTTCTCAGATTAAACCACTACACTGGTTATTACTGGTTATTACTGGTTATTACTGTCACTACTCTGTGTGTTTTTGTCTTTGTGTTGTTGTTCAGGTGTTTAGCCCTCCTTGATAGAAATTGTTTATTAGTTTTAAATAAAGCGTAATAGGTTGGTCAAGGAGGGCAGGTGAAGGTCACACACTCACACACACTCACCTATGCACTATATACAGTATTATCTGTCCGTTGCTAGATTAAATTGCATATATATAAAAAATGGTTATGTCATTCTTGGCATACACCACAACTATATATGCAGACAGAAAAAGAAAAAAAAAGACAAAAAGAAAACTAAGAGCATCCGGAGCCATCCTGACAGCTGATGGCATCCTGAGGTGTTCTGGGCGCACATCACAATGAGCATTTTTTCAGCGACTATTACATTTTAGGCCTCCTAATAAGCAAGAGCACAACTGCACCTGATGTCTGGACATGTTATTTTTCTGTTATGACAATCATCCCATTCTTTTGCATTCAGTTTCCTTTTTCCTTTTTGTTTAACTTAAGTTGCATTTATTGTTAATGGAAATGGTCAAAAAATCTTATGGTTTCCATAACTTTAGCTTGCTGACTGTTTAACACAAATGACAAAAAAGACTACGTTATCTTCTTTGGTTTTTAGCTTGTCTTGTCCTCATACTGAACATGACAATAAGTGGATTTTATACACATAGCTGCTGCTGTCTCCATCCACAGCTGGATTTTAAGTCCCTGATAGTCTTGGTGACAGCAACCCAAAGAGCTATCTATTATGAATGAACCAGTGAGAAAGAGGACTGAATTGAGTGAAACTAAAGAAGGCCAGGCAGAGTTCCTCACGTCACAGGATGCTTGAGTGAGACCAGAGACAGGACTGCTTTAGTAATGTACAAAGAACAATGAATGTCTACATTCTCCGCTTGTGTAGTGGACAGTGAGCAGGGTTGGATGATACTGGTTTCTGTTGAATTGTTGCCTCCTGTGGTGATGTACTTATGAGCATGTACATACTCAAAGGTAGAGGTAAAGGAAATATATTTATTACAGATGTACCATAACAGGCACAAAATGGGCCCCAGTTGCATACTTTTTTTGATCCATGTTACAAGGACAAAACAGTTTATATATGTTAAGGAAGAAACTTGAGGTTGAACTACAAGGCAGTTAAGGTAGCATACACAAAACCAGTCTCTGTGCTTCAGTTCTTCTGGTTTGACCCCACTCAACACAATAAATAGTACAAAGGATGGCAAAACTGGTGAGGAATCAAGCCTTGTGGCAGCACTAGCACCTCATTACTTCCTAGGAACCGAGAGCCAACCTGGACCCAAGTCAGGTCGGGTCCAAATTTTATTCAGACTAATCAGGCCCAGGTCAGGTAGACATCTTCAAGGATCCATAATTTTGGAACAGTGAAGCCCTCTTATCTACCTTCCCTGGCCAAGAGTGGGAAACAGGGATATAGAGGGGAATTGGCTATTCTAAATTGAGAGAATAAGGAAAATCCAAAAGCACACTGATTTATTTAACACTGGCTAATGATCATGCTAGTTAGTAAATGTTGGTCTCTTGGGGCACATGATTGTATTTCTGAAGTTATTTCTGAAGTTTTGTAACCCTACATATTTTAACAGTACAAAAATTGACTTGAAGCTTGTTGCTTTTGTTGCACTGTGTGTATACTTTTTCATATTCAACTGATAACTGGATTATGCAAGTATTAAACCAGGATGCTGGTTTGATTATTATTTGTGCATTATTGGATACTTTACAGGAGAGACTGGCAGCAAAAATGCAATAGTGTACATGGTATAATGTCACATGCTGCACTGTATACAAGTGTATGCAGACATGAGAGAAAGAGAGAGAGAGAGAGAGAGAGAGAGAGAGAGAGAGAGAGAGAGAGAACATTGTTTCAGCTAAATATCCCACAAACCATATTATCAGTGTGTGCACAGGACCTGGGTGGTTCCTGACTTTCTCCTCTTCAAATGTGATAACCTGTCCCAACCCCCAATGATACCTCCAAGGTCCAAGGGGGTCTGTCAGCACTCCAGTCTCACAGGAGGAGGAGGACGTATGCCACAGGCATCCTGAAGACTGTCTTTATGGAGGGTAAGCTCAAACGAACAAACAAAGGGGTCTGCAGCCCGGAAGCCTTAATCACTGCCACTACCATTAGAGTAATGAGGCCTGATGGACGGACACTCTAGATGAAGGAAGGGGGAGGGCTTTCCTCACAGATGAGGGTTGTTAACATCCACCCCCTCCANTCCCCCCCCCTATTCTTCTGCTTACTGCTACTATATTCTCATGGGCATATCAATGAAACAACTGTACCCCTTTCTCTTTCTTCCAACACTATTGTTTGAAGAAGTTCTGTGTTGTTTTAAAGGAGATCCAGTGACACCTCTCTGCATAGATTACCTCGAGTGATGCGCAGCACACTGATTCTTCACTTTGCTATGCAAAGTTCAACTAAATTCAACTTTGACCGATCTGCTGGCGACCTTTCCAATGCATAACCAAAGAGAGAATAGCTGTATGTGACCTAAGCAGAAGCAACAAAATGATGTAGAAACTTTAAATCAGTGTAACACAACACAAATGTAAAATCGTACTATGATCTGGACCAAAGTTGCATATTACATTATCAGCTAATGTAACATTTGCAGCTAATGGCTATCTTTGGATATAGCTAATGGTTAGCTATGTCTAAACCTAACAGCACATCTTGATGATGTATGTTGGTCTTGGTTTGCCATCAGTGCTCTACCCCTTGGTGCAGAGTGAGTGAGTGATGGGGAAATCACATACCATAGCACGATTTTCCTCTGCTCACATACAAGCAGCCATAATTGGATACTGAAAAGAATGTGATTCTGTGATCCTCAGGAAAAAAAAAAAAATCTTTTTAGTCTTTGTCAAAGTACATTAAACAGAATACCATNATCCTCAGGAAAAAAAAAAAAATCTTTTTAGTCTTTGTCAAAGTACATTAAACAGAATACCATCCCATTACAACTGTACCTATCTTAAAGTCATTATTCAGAAATTATGCTTGGCTGTGATTATATGCAGCCATAGTGCTTTGTGAACTGTGTTGTGACCATCACTATCCAGAGATTGCCTGTTGTGTACTCTCCTGTTTATGGATCTCATAGCTCTTTACAGCACACTTCAAAAATTAATCACCCCAGAGTCTCATACAAGTCTCTAGCATGCATCCGCTGAACTGCTCTAGCAAAGCTCACTCATACTGGAACCAGCAGCTGCCAACAAACAAACAGAACAAACACCACAGAGCATTTCATTTACATAAGGAAAACCTGTAGCTGTGGCTCTAGATATATGAAATAGATTACAATCAAATCACTCTCAAGAAGAATTAACACACACTCAAGCTGTAATGTCACAAAGATTTGACAGTGATGGCTTGTCACAACACCATTTGCTAATGCTGCATGTTGGTAGACCTCCTGTCTGCACGTGTTGGCTAATATTTCCAGCAGGTTTCAGTTTTAAAGCTCTCAGGTGGGCCTTTAAATGGTTGCTCAGATGACAGCAGAGGCCTCCCTCTGATTTTCCATTTCTCTCTCTCTCCTGCTGTCCACTGTCCTTTTCAATGGCTGATTTATGGCCAACATAAGTGTGCAAGAGAAGTCAAGATTTCAGAGGAAGTCATAAATAGAACAAAACCAAGGAAGAGAGGAGGAAAGAGGAAACAGACTGAAGAGGTGACAGGGACATGCAGAGTGAAAGAGAGAGCGTGAGAGAGGGAAAGAACTTCTGACTGATTATTTCAAACAGTTTTTTATGTGTAGAAAGAAGGCTGTCTTTGCTGCTGTATCTACTGTACTCGTTGCCTGTCTAGCTGTCTTTTCCCCTTCCTTCCTGTCAGCTGACCTGTGAACTCTTGATGGTGCCTATGCTTCCCTGTGGTTTGTTCTCCTAATTGGAGTCAGGATGCAGATGCTCTGGCAGCTTGAGAGCAGCATATACCATCCTTACTGAAACTGAGCCAACACAGAGGGAAGAACCTGAACTGGGGAAAATAAGGACACAGAAAGTAAAAGAAGATATGGAGACTGGAAAATGTGATATGCTGGTTCATTTACATTACCAGGATTTTTTATTTGCATGCAAAGCAAGCAAATGCAAGTTTCAGTGAATTGGTGAATGCTCAAATGTACTAAAATCGAGCTATTCTTCATCATATGGTAATCACAATAGTCCCTAGTACAAAGAAACCTCTTGGGATTTAGTTGAAGAAAATGATTTCAGATTTTTCATGTGTGGTCAAGAGGATCCCACCTTGAACAACCCTTTAGATGGGCTAAGCAGGGTAATGATCTTCTGTTTCTAAGCTTTCATCTCATAGAGCCTGTTTCTTCCCCAACACCACACTGGAAAAGGGTCTAGCCATCAGATAACCTCTTTAGCATAATTAAGAGGAGACTACAGCTCCTATGTGTCCAATAAAGCTATTACTAGGCTCCCCATCATCTGTCCCATTTAGACCATAATCCTGGATAGGATTTCACAGACAAACGAACAATCACACATTTCCTGAATGTATTTGTGCAGCTAAAACAGGCTGTATTGTTAGTGGATAGGGTTTGCTTATTTTTGGAAGTAATGCTTTGTAAATTCACATTTATTACTGTTCATTTCTAATGCAGTACTTCAGCAATTTTGCCATTTGAATTGTGTTTTCATACTATGCACTACACATCTGAGTGCAGCAGGGAAGAGTCTAACATGGAAAGATGTTTGAATGAAAAATATATCTGATATTTCATACATTGTACTACCATGGTTGTTTGACCTACGACTAAATGCAAAAAAGGTGGCAAGTGTAAAGGCCTTTTTACATTTAACATGATTTCAAATGTGAAGAAATTGCATGTCAATTAAAAAAAGGTGAAATTTCGCATTGCAAAAATGCGGAATTTATTTTATTTGCTCCAAGGTCAATTTTTTCTTTCTTTCACCTGCAGCAAGAGAGAATCAGTCCTGTCTCCCTGTGAAACTTTCTTGATGAGCAGTCATAAATTTGCATCGCGACATGTGCAAATAGTTTTGACACGACAGTTTTGCGTCTGAATATTCGCACATATGCACTGCTTATTCGCGCTGTGCCTGGTACAAAAAGGCCTTAATCCTATGATTTGCATTAGAATTCCTAATCAATCCTCACTGCATTTTATTACTGATTTATTTGTGCTTCAAAAGCAAAGCCACCTATGTACATCATGATAGAAGGTCTCTGGAATAACACCTTGAATGTTAGAGCCAGTAGGTCACAGTGACCTTTCAATGACCTTTTTATAATAAACAGCTGTATTCTAAATGAGAAGGGACCTCTCTTTCTTTTCAGGTTGTGTTCATTTGCTTCTGTTAAGCCCACTGTTGGGGTTAAAATTGGCAGAGAGATCTGTGCACTCATTATGTTCTCTAATGAATTTTCTCTCTGAACTAATGTAAGTTATGGGGGCTTGTATTAGAATGTAAAATGTGTGATAAAAACATGTATGCATTATTGTGTATTGTGTATATTTCTCTAGCATGTTAATTTATTGCCTTATACTCCAATCAACTGCATACCCCTGAGAACTTTTCAATGTGAATATATTTAAAAACAATGATACAGTTGTTACATTAAGCAAAATTCATCAATAGCTTGATGAAAATCCAAAGACTCCTCACAGGCCACAGTCTAATATCTTTTACAGTATCAAACATCAGGTGATGTATTTCATTTATATTGGTAATTATATAAGGATGTGGAAAAGAAGATCTATGTTCCCCTGTGAGGCTGCGTGTTTGTCATTTGTATATTACTGTGTGTGTGTGTATGTGCGTGTGTTTGGTACACAGACGGCCCATATATCACATCCTCTTTACAGTGTTTCCCTGTGAGTCATTTGCATGTCATTACAGCTTTGTTTTATAAGTGAGTGGCTATTAAGGAAGCTGTTCCATAAAAAGCCTGTTAAAATGGAGGAAGGCAGCAATACGGATCTTAAAAGCCAAGAGCCTTCTCCGCTTTCTCACCTTACGTGGTTGTTGAAAAGGGAATGTGTGTATGTGCGTGCGTGTGTATGTGTTTAAGAAAGAGAGAGAGAGAGAGAGAGAGAGAGAGAGAGAGAGAGAGAGTGAATAAGAGAGGGAGAGAACCCAGATGTCAGTCTTCTGGGATTCACACATCTGTTGGGCTTTTTAATGACAGCAAAATTCATGCAATCCCATTTCTCTTCCCACTTTCTCTGCCCTCCCTCCTGGTGCGGCCCCTCTGTTCTTCCTCTTTTCACACATCTGGAGTTAGCTGTATAAGCCCTGGTGTGGTCCCATCTGTGAAGGAATACACAAGTGTTGGCAGGATTCTTACCAGCTCAGCCCAGAATGGGACACAGCATCTTGAGAATCTGTGCTTTCAAACCACCTCTCCATTTTGTTGGGTGTCTCTTAATGTGATTGTCTGTCCTTCATATATTTGGAATTTTCTTTGATGTTGAGATTGAAAATGTCAACAGAGTACAATTTGTTGCAGTTTGTTCTTGTTTATGTGAGAAATATAAGTACTGCCATAAATATGAAAATAATAGAAAGCTGTGATGTGTTTCCTGTCATCCATCCCTTTTTGTAACACGGTTTAAGACATACATTTACTGTATATACTCGAATGTAAAATATAAGCCAAGTATTTTTTTTTTTTTTAAACCAAATTTCACAACGCAAATCGGGTGATAGGCACGAGTACTTCAAATTAGATCCCAGAGAGTGAAATTTCCAGGGGTAGAAATATTACCCATTACCACTACCCATGGAAAATAGTTTAAATCAAACCTTAGAATGACGTATTTCCTGACTAAACATCTTATCCAGCACATTTTGCGGTGGCCAGTAAGCCGTGATCTGTCAGTTACAGTAATCAGCTGCTGAAATAAATATGTTTACCGGTACGTGGATTATTTTCCGAAAATCATAGAAATACAATGACAATACCCAGAAAACAGGTAATTTGCTAAACAAATAAACTGATGACATCAGGGGGTCGGCTGAGGGAATTACAAAACTCTGTATGGAAGAATATCCAGCACATAGACAGACCCGCATCGACTCAGGTACAGGATAATTACTGAAAACACATAATGGGTGNAAAAAAAAAAAAAAAAAAAAGAAAAAAAAAACTCACTGTAATTACACGGCTAAATAAGCGAAATAAGTGCCATGATAATTGTAGCTCATTTGTAAAACTTTCCTTACCTTCATCAATGCGATTCAGACAAAGAAGAGGAGTCCAGAAAACTTAATGTTAACTAAACTACAGTCACTTATGGTACGAGGATTATTTTCAGAAAATCACAGGAATACTATGACAACTCTCAGAAAAAAACAGGTAATTTGCTAAACAAATAAATTGATGGAACAATTTCAGGGGGTCAGCTTATATGCAGGTTTCTTGAAAAATCTAAATTTGCAGGTCAAAATCGGGGGTCGGCTTACAGTCAAGATTGGCTTATAGTCGAGTATATGCGGTATTAAAATGTAAGGCAATTGTAATAGGAAAACCAATATACTGTATACAGTATTTATTATGCACAGTACACACAACAACACACACAAAACAGAACAATGACAAGTTTGCATGTTTGTTTTCTTGTAAAAGGTGAAACCCTTTTGCTAATGAAACACCACTGGGTGTGAGACCTGATTCCAGCTGTTAAAAATTAGGTAGTTTGGGCTGTAGTAGGCAAACCTCAGCTTGGGATTTAAAGCATGTGGTTCACATCTGGATCTGCTTACAGTGTCAAAGAGGGCGCATTCGTGACAGCCAGGCACGTGGCAAAAACATAAAACCTTCACAGAAAACATGTCCCTGTTACTCAAATGTGAAAGAAATGTTAGTGTTACAAACAATTTTGACAGGCTGAGCACTGATATTACAATGGAATGAGGAGAAGGGAGCCTTTTCAAAGATTAACAACTCTTGGCACAAGAAGAACCCTCTCATGCCATCATAGATATATGAGCTGTCAAATTTGATTTCAATAATGCATTTATTTTTTTCATCACACTTTGTGCTAGAATACGATACAATTTTAGCACAAAGCGTCAAGAGTGTTACTCAAGTGTATATTAGATCATGTGTACCTGAAAACTAACATTATCATGTTGATATACTAGTTAGTAAGTGTAAATTGATTTCATTTGGATGTTAAAAAAAGTGTTGTTTTTCATTATATGCCAGTACGCTTTCCTCTTCTTTCTAATTCATGTCTTGTCAAACAGTTAGTGGGTGAGCGGTGGTCAGAACAACTGGTTCTCATTTGTAGCACAAAGACTGCTCTGTTTGCAAGGGGTGTATTTGTGAGATTACATTCCTTTCCATCCTTACATGCATGTGGTGTATCAAAGGAGGAAAGGTTAGTACCCTCCCTATGATTTTTCCTCCTGCTCATATGTGGAAACCCTTGTTTTATGTCTGTCAGGCTGATACACCACTGCATGCACTGTATATTTTACACTTTGTCCTTTCGTGACTGTTTGCCACTTACACTTTCTTTTCTCCTTCTACCTCTTCCATCCTTCTCACACAACTCTCCCCGAACACTGTTTCTTCCAGCTATTTCCTTCCCCCCCCCCCCCCNCCCTTCTGCCCCACTCCCTCTCACGGACATGACAGTGTGGGGGGATAAGGGAAGAGTAATTATGGTTCAGTGAGGCTGCCAGGTGTGATAAATGACTAATAAGGGGAGCGGAGCCCTGGGTCCTCTAAGGAGGACTATTACAGTCTTATCAGCACAGGGCTGCAGCTCACAACCCGGCCTGGGACAGAGGCCCTTGTAGCTGTGCTCGCTCCTCTCCTAACCCCTTCACCTCAGTCATCCTCCTCAGCCAGCATCAGTCTAGCCCACCCCAGAGAGAGGCTCCATCTTTAACACCTTACCTGCTGGTTCTGAAAATGCTTCTAAAAATGAATTTTCACATCATATAAATATTGGCAAATTTAGATATTTAAAAAGACACCATCAATATGAGTTTCTGTGGTTGTTGATCATACATACTCCTGAAAGCAATGAGATACTGGTGAGGTTGAAAAAAAGCCCTGGCTATGATCAGCAATGGAAATATGAGCACACGTACACACACACACATGTGCGCATGCGCACGCACACGCACACACACACACACACACACACACACACACACACACACCTTCAGGCTTCTCTCTGTGCGTAAGTGGAGGGTAGTTACTCCTTTCCAGCAAACTGCAAGTAGTAGTAGTTTTGATAAATAGAGAGACCACCCTCTGTGGCATAAGCACCTCCAACGAAGCATCACTAACATTTTATTGCCCTTTTAAAAGCTTATTTTCCTTGCAAATATATAAAGTGTAATCTACAGTACGAATGACTGTTGCTCATAAATGACCTATATTTTCCATTGGGTGGTTATCATTGCATCTAAGGCAATTACTGTGCAGAATAGCATTCATTTCCCTTCACTTTGGTAAATTAAATTATATCTGTATTTATAACTGTTGAGAGCTTTGCTTCGCATAGCCTTTAAAGAAGATTTATAGGATTGTAATGAATAACAATTGAGCAGACAACACAAACAGCTCAGGCTGTGGAAAATACCAACAATGACCATACAACCAATGTAACAAAGGTTATTTAAATGACAACTCTCCTGTTACCTGCATTTTTTTTTCTTATATTGAGGTAAACAGGAACCACAATCATAAACTCTGATATAAGTAAGTCATATAAGTCTGTCCATGCAAAAACACTCATGAAAGTCCTGCTGCCGAGCACATACAATGTGCATATTCTCAGGAAGCTGAATGATATCACGTCTGCCTTGCAGCCAGTTTTATCTGATGGTATTATGGCTCTCCCTATGCATTACAACAGAAGGATGGCTTTAAAACATGATAAGACCTTTTCATATCTACTGAAAATTCCCTCAAAGTGGCATTTTAGATTTTTACATACGCTCATCTATGTCACCTTACAGCAGCCTCACAGTGGAAATTTTATTTCTACCAAGTACTTGCTGTTTTACCAACATTTTCTCATAGTAGCCCCCAAATTTATATTGCTAAAAACTAAGCAGAACACTGAAGTAGCTATTTCATAATTCCTAAAAATCAAAATGTGATGTATGTTAAGATATTAAAACAGTATTGTCTTTCTTAACCTTCTGCTTCTTTAATCAGTTTTGATTTCTTCAAACTACAAAAAAAAAAAACAAAACAAAAAAAAAAACAGACTGAGACTTAGATCAAAGTCATACACAGAGACATACAGCAGAAGATTGCATCAGCCATCGCCCCTTTTCTTTTACACTGCCCTCCCCCCCCCATCTTAAACCTCTGGGTCATAATGGCAGAACACTAAGCAGTTATACCCAAATGTCCTTTCCACCTGCCACATCCTGGGAGGATCCCCCAGGTGGAGCTGGAATAATCCCTCCAGCCTATTCTTGGTGGCCTCTCCTCACTTTCATTACACATGCAATACCTCTACAGGGAGGCATCCTGGGACCATCCTAATCAGATGTCCAAATCACCTCAACTGGGTCCTATTATCACAAAGTAACAGCAATTTGATGTGAAGCTCCTCCAGGATATCTGAGCTCTTAAAAATCCCTCAGGGTAAGCCCATACACCCACCACTTGAAATTCATTTTAGCTGATCATATTCACAATCTTTATCTTTTGGTCACTTCCCAAAAAGTAATAGTCATAACAGCAAGCAAGGCTTAGAATGTATTATGTTAGTGTTATGCCCCGGCCTAGGGGAAGCCAGCATGCACATAAAGTGAGACTTCCCTCTTTCCATGCTCCAGAAAAATGACCAGCAAGCACAAGATTCAGCCCTTAAGACATTTATTTTCAATCAAAAGAGAGTTTTTAGACTTCAGGGATGAAGTTACAACACAAACTAAACAACACCTAATCTTACCTGGCAAAATAAATGAAACCACAATACAAATCTCTTATTCTCCTATCACAAAAACTAAGAAGAAAACCAATATCAAACAAAAAGGGGATTCCAGCCCTACAGCTTCCAGGGCTGTAAGAGCTTAACTTTAGTAACTGGAACAATATGGTGCAGATGATCAGTCACAATAAGCTGGCTGAGTGGAGGAATGGGAAGAGAAGAACCCACAGGAACTGGCAGCAGCAGGCCTAATATCCTCCACCTCAGCATGAGTGAACCAATCACTGGACAGGACCCACTTAGACACCACCACACCGCTCACTTTTAACACTCAGCTCACACACACACACACACACACACACACACACACACACAGAGAGAGAGAGAGAGAGAGATCCACACAACACACTACAGGGAGGGACCCACAACATATCATATTAAAGGTTTCTCAAGCATACACAATCAAAATAAGATCCAGGGTCATAGTGATTTACCTTCATATTCAGTTCCCATTTTACCAAGTGTTATGTCTGCATGACTTCAGGTGCTACCCCAATCTGTCTGTCAATCAGATGTTCCATGATACCTGACCACCTTAACCCTCACTCATGAACTCAAGATACCTAACTTCTTCATTTGGGGCATCACCTCATGCAAAATTTTCTGGCACAGTGGCTTTAGATTTGAAAATGCTGACCCTTGTCCCAACCACTAAATATGCTGCAAATTGTCCCCCTGTATGCTTAAATTCACAGCCTAAAGTCAACATATAGCATCACATTATCAGCAAAGAAAGAAGATGTAGTCCATGGCTGCCAAATTGGACAATTCTTGGTTGCAGCTGGCACCTCTAGTATCACAGCAAATTTAAAGAGCTGGTTCACTATTCAATGGCTCAACAGTTAAACATTTGTGTGGATTCTCATTTTCAGCACTTGAGCATACATTTTCTCCACTGTGATCATACCCTACAAATGAATCTGACACTCGACTGCTAACCAACAACATCTAGATTCAGTGATTTCTGCCACAGAGATTGTTAACTTTCCCACTGAGTCCTCTGGCTGCTTTTTCCACAGAAGGCAGATTAGTCAAGCCTTTTTTACACAACCCAACTATATCTCTAGTTGAGGTCACCAGTTCCTAAAATCAGCTGAGAACTGCATAGACAAAGCCTTTCCTCTAGAATTTTCTGGAATTGCCATACCACAAAACTCCTACACAATGGTTTTCCCAAGCTCCTCCCTCCCTTGAATTTTGGTTCAGTGATCACAGTCCTTTTGCTATGCTGGTACATGTCTATGGAACAGCCTCTCTCTTGAACTAGATGGCTTTCTCTTTCTTGTATTGCCACAAGAACTGGCATAATGGCACTCTGGGAGCAGAAGATGAAGATGTGGGCCTCAGACAGAAATTTTCAATTCACCCTCACTGCTTTCTGCGCTCACATGAACTTGTAAGCAACAATAGAAGCCCTCCTTGTGGATTTTATGAATGCCAACAGAATGGTACCATCAACAGTCACAACCTTGCTCTCTCTAAATTATGAAATTACACAGAGGCAACCCTCTTGTTCTTTGAGGTAACTTCCAACTCAGAGACACTCAGCCAGGCACATTTGAAGGAGTTGGGTTCCAGAAGCAGCACTGTTTGATAATGGGAGCACAATTATATCTAATATAGTTCTTTGTCTTCTGCACAAGCTCTGGCTCCTTCCTTGTAAGAGAGTGACATTTCGTGTACCAATGTACTGCTAGTTTCTGTAGCTAAGGTTCAGGCTACCAAGGACTACATCTTTGCCCACTGTCAGGGCAACAGGCAACACATTAGATCAATAATTGTCTGCTTTCAGGTGTTGAGCCTACACAGGCAGCCCAATGTTATTGATTTAGGATGAGCCTCTTACATTCAAGTCTGGGCACCAGACACCTGTGAGCTCCACCAAGGCCTGGCTCAAGGAAGGAGCTGCAGGTATACTTGACTGGGGGAAGTAATTTAAGTACTGAAGTAACTTCCCCTTCATGGCCTCATCATAATGATCTTCAAATTGCTCTTTGTCTGGTTCACCAAACACCAGTTTCCAATTGAAGACCCTACCAGAAGCGACTCCCTCTAAAACACAGCTCCTAAGTTCATGAGGACATGTAAACCCGGAAGGGTTTCCAAAATAGAGGAAAGAATAATGTGGCACTCAATTCATCCCCAAAGCAAAACTGTCAGATACTGTATACTGTCAGATACTGTATATATATATATATATGTGTGTGCAAATCAACTGCTTGCTGAAATGGGAGCTATGTCTGCTATAGCTGAAGAGAAGACTCAAGCAGCTTCTAGTACAACATAAAGGCTCCCTTTTTTTTTTTTTACCATTGCACTTGTATGCAAAACCAATCAGGCAAATCCAAACACAACTGCTACTCATGTCTTATAGGTGCAGCTCACTGTGTCCAAAAGGATTGAATGAAGGACCATACAAACCAGAGAATTGTGATAAATGATCACAAATGACTTAGCCAGTTATATTACACATCTCAAAACCTTTAACGAGTTCTGCCAATCTCTGTGGCACATGACAAAATTGCCCATCCAATGGATAACAAGTTCCACGTAGGAACATAATATTGTCATCAGGGAAGGGAAAATGTCTAAATATACAGCACCTCAACACTGTGATGGATGTGAAATTTGATAGAATATATACAGAGAGTATGTATTCATACATATCTGCCTTTTCATAAAGGAGCTCCAACACCACATATCTGCTCATAAGGACTTAAGCAACTTGCCTCATAGTCTTTTATTCAACAGATGAATAATTGATGCAAACTGTTTGATAATATTTGATGTCCATCCGACCTGACTATCTCTGTCTCACTTGTCTAATATATGGAATAAACACCAGCCAATACTTTTGCTGGGTTCATTAGGTTTTTCTCTGTCTAGTCCCGCTTGATTGCTGCTTCATGCTCATGTTATAATAGTATGATCCAAAGAGAACAAGCAATCAAAAAAATTTACAAAAAAATTATTAAAATAAATGATCGTACAAAGCTGTGTAAACTTAGCAAAAATTTAGTCAGGAGCATGCATGAAAACAATTTTAGATTACAAGATGTGAGCAAAATTGCATTTAAATGGATTCCAAGTAATCTTCCAAGCCATGTTTCCCAACCAAATGGAGAATATAAAGTTGCTTACAGCATCATCTCTGGACTGATGTTTTTAAAAGGAATGAACAACAAATGAGTTAAACATGCACCCACTCCTTTCGCCCTCCTATCTAAAATCCAGGGCTAATTCATAGCCCAGTTGATTACCCAAGGGGATTCTTTTATCTCCCCCATTTCATTCCTGAAGCGCTCAGCAGACATTTTAATGGCTGCACTTTCATCGTCTGTCAGATATTTAAATGGAGAAGTGCGTTTCTGTGCTGAGGAGTGAGGAGCGGGGCCCTCTCAGATTCTGCATGTCAATCTTTAATGCCTAGAGATATGGACGAGCTCTGACCCCTCACTCTGTCATTCTGCCTCTCCCTTGCATAAATTGACCTCCTGATAATCATTCCCTGCTTCTATTTTCTGTAACGAATGTTCCAAAGTACCTGGCACTCACACGACCCAAGACGAGCCATTAGGATTGAGAGATTGACCCCTCTGCAGTGACTAGGCTATAGACCCTCCCTTTGACATATGTGCGACAGTTAGACTGTCATGGCAGGTGAATTTCTCTCAGCCTGTTATGACCATGAATATCACAGAATGACATGTAATAGAATAGAGGACCATTGGTATAATGGAACTGCAATAGTGAGCCATTTGCCATTACTGCCATCTGCGAGTAGCTAGAGATGTAAGAATGTGTGACCAAAGAAACAGAGTGAGAAGGAGATGAATAGTTAAGCAAGAGTAGTGTTAATGTCTAGCTGAAATGTATTGTTTCTTTTGCATTGCTTTGGTGACCTTCAGCATGGTGGTATATGTGTCACATGTTAAGACATTGTACCCTGATGCTGCTGCCTGATTTCTGCTTACCTGCTTTAGCATTGATTTCAAGAGGCCCCAGTTTTCTGTCTTCTTCCTTCCCAGGCCCCACTGATGCCTCCTGTCATATGGCTGCACATCTGCTTCACAGCAGTGGCCATTCACAGATGACCAGACATATCCAACAGGGCTAAAGCCGATACAGCCAGCATTAGCACTGCATTCCATACCCACAATCTAGTCAGATTCTTCCTCTCTAATGTTATTTTCTAACTCTTTTTAAACTTCACGAGTTCTCATCTTCTTTCTATACTTGGTTTGATGTTGGTGTGGTCTCAACTATGCTCCTATTTTTTCCTTTCTTCTCATTTGTCACTTGATACAAACACATCATATATCTGGCTATGTAGTTATAAAATAAAAGAAATTAAAAAAAAGAAAACCATTTAGCTTGTCAGAATATGAAAAGAAATATTTTTAAAAAACTGACTCTCAGGCTCTTGTCAACTGTCCAAATGAGCATACCCAGTTAGCTCCAGATGAAAATACTGGTTAATTAGTTTGCTTAATCATTTCAAGAGTAATGGTCACATGCTGGTGGTCCTTAAATTAACACCTAATCATTTTGGGGGCACCTGTAATCTTTTCATATTAAAAGCTAAATGGTCAAATGCAAGTATTGATATAATTACACATACACTCAAAGAAATGAAATGTTGGATTTACTTAACTGGGTTATGGCAACCGGTCCCACTAAACTGAGTTAAGTAAATGCGACAACACTGCATATAAATTTTTACTTAACTATGTTAATTACATCTGACACAACCATTTTAAGTACATACTATATCACAGTATTGTGTTGAATTTACATAATGCAGTTGAGTTGTATTTATGTTGTAGAATTTTGTTTAGTTTACTTAAGTTGATTGAATTTTACTTGTCCTATCAATTTAAGTGAGACACATAAATACAACTTGAGTCATTTAATTTTTTATTAACTGTTAATTT